>SNQJ01S0081595.1:14348-35402 GCA_010110895.2 Picea sitchensis
CCCTCACTTTAATCATAAAGTCACCTTTTAATTTGCATCTCACAAATTAAATGACTAGGACCCACATTCGACAATTTCTCCCCTTAGGCGCCTAGGGAAGAGAAACACTTGCCTTGGTACTTCATTTTAATTAAAATTTTAACATTACCCTCATGGAAATGGGTAAGCATAGTCCACTAACAAGAATCTGGTTAGGATCATAAAGACGATCATAGAAGCCAAGCCTCGCCAGTGGCACACACATCTCACTTACGCTCTCTGGGCAGATCACACAAAAACCAAAGAAATCGCAATATTTAATCCATTTCAGCTCGTATATGGCCAATAGGATATTATTCCTACTGAGTTGGAGCTTTCCTCCTTATAGCTGATGTTATAGATCAAAGAATTAAATTCTTCCAATGCTCCCCAAATGATAAATTCACTGTTATCCCTGGAAGAACAAATGAATTTTTCCTTGGAGAACATAGAAAGAAGGAAATAAAATGTAAAAAAGTATTTTAATAAACGATTAGGCTGTCCAGTTCAATATTGATGAAAAAGTCCTACTATGGGACTCATCCCATGCCGAAAGAGGAAGACATTCTAAGTTTTAGAAATTATGGCTAGGTCATTTCAAAATTGCTTTTGTCCTGGGCATGAACTCATACCTTATGAAGGATTTGGAAGAGCAACTTTTCTCTTATAGAACTAATGGTTCCTACTTAAAACATTATGTGGAACCAACTTGACTATTAACGCTTAAGAAAATATGATTGTTGTATACAGTTTTTGTTTTGCCTTGTTGTTTTCTTTTTTCTTTAGTTGTTGATTTTTTAATTTTTGTTGCTTTGTTTTTCATAATTATCACAAATAAAGTCTAGATCAATTTTTCCATAATAATGTCACTCTGTAAATATTATTGATTGAAGAAAAATACTATACTCATAGATGTAATGATGTCCTACTTTCAGACATCGTTGAAATTGCTTTTCGCTTTCAATATTGTTGTAGGATAGTTGATTTCGTCTTCTTCCTTGTTTCTGCTATCTCTTTCTTCCCTCCATCCTAAGATTCAAATAGCGTATCATAAGCATCTCCTTGAAAATTTAAGAAGCATTATCTGTTGGGTATTATTTGATTTTTATGCATACAGGATCAATTCCCCTCATACATAT
Source organism: Picea sitchensis (assembly GCA_010110895.2). Lineage (NCBI taxonomy): Eukaryota > Viridiplantae > Streptophyta > Pinopsida > Pinales > Pinaceae > Picea > Picea sitchensis. The sequence continues at coordinate 15,506 of SNQJ01S0081595.1, forward strand.
CACTTTCCATAACTTATTCCCAAAGTCTCGTCTCATTATTTCCCTTAAACCATCTTTTCCCCCTCTATTTCATAACTATTCTCTCAAGTTATTTTTCAATTATTTATTTCTCTTGGTATGCGAAACTGAACATTCAATGTTCTAAATCTGTTGAGAACAAATTTCCCTATGGAGTTGCCAGTTTGTTGATGCCAGAAAACTACAGCATGGATCCCTACCTGCAAATAGGTTGCAATGCCTTATTATTCATAAGTAATTAATAATATACTAGATAGGTGGGACACATATGTGAATGAAGACGAAGGATGACTCACCTTTTTGTTTCTCTCATGTCTATTTTTGCAAAAATGACTCTACAGTTTTAAAAATTTGAAACCTCTTTCCAAGCAAAATGGGCTATGATAGGTTTATTGGCAATTTAATTCAAAGAGAAAAGATCTTGTCTTAACGAGCATCTTGGTTTATTATGCTCCACATATATTTTGATTGGTTCATTAAAAATCCAAGCATGGGCTACATTTGGTTATGACATATTGCACTTATGAATTGTTCTGATTATCATAGACATTGATTAATTTTGAAGGGTGGAAATGCTTCCCTAGCAATGAATGTGGGACATACGATATGCCTTTTGCTAAGTGTTAAGCACACACATAAAACTCAAAAATCATATGGAAGGTGGAAAACTCGACTTGGTATTGAAATATTGTTTGTAAATATAGTGGATTATGCATTGGAGGTGTTAGTGCACCCATACTAGGCTATGGATGATAGATTTAATGTAAGATATGTAGTGCAATTGTTGCATGTCTCTCTAACGCTACCTCGAGGTCACCGCCCTCGCAGGGTTCAATTTTGGTTGATTGCTTGGTTGGTGTTTCTTCCATTTTGCTCAGCCTTGGAGGAAATAATTGTGTTTGTGGTTTTTCCCAACATTATACATGTAAGTATGATAGCTCTCACCCCTCCATTCATGAAATATTACTCTGCTGAAAATAAAGTCATGAGTTTGGCTCTTGCATTTGCTTACAGACTGTGTTTTTCCAAAGTTTAATACATGTGGGTATTAACTATGTAATCAAATTTAAAGTGGAGGTTTTTTGTGATAGTATTCAAGTGTTTTAAGTTGATGAGGGAATTCAAACTCATTTTTGTTTAGATTATGTAATTTATTTATGTCCAAAATGAACATTGCTTTGTTCTATAATTGTTGGCAAGTTCTATGGCAAACTTTGTTTGGGGTTCACTCGTCACTGGTCATTAAAATTTGAGGGTTTCTCTATGAGATAAAAGAATAGTTGTTTTGTTGATAACATTATCTAGTCTTGGAGGATTTGTAACTCCTTCAAACTATCTATTAGATTTTGTATATATATGAATATATTTTCCTTATGCCACCATGAGAAGTCTGTGAAAGAGTTCTATGGAAATTTTGTGTTAAGATATGGTTAAATATTTTTGTTTTTGGATACAAACCCTTCGTGAATATTTCACCTTTGTGTTCACCAAGACCTCGGTTCTTTTATTAATGTATGGAAATTATGAGTTTCAAACTCAAGTATTGATGAATGTTTTATGCAATTAACCTGACAATAGGAAGGTTTGTTATTTGCATCAAACCTCATTTCATTGGTTGATTATCCACAGGGGTTTTGGTCGATTTTGAAAACTGAATAATGATAAAATTAAAGGAACACTAGTTGCACATTGGTTTTGAACCCAGTCTGTTACACAACAAATATTGAAAGTGGTAATACCATCCTTGTATGTTAAAGAGTGGTTGGATTATTTTTTGTTCCATCATGCACTTGATGTGGTCTATTTTTAGTTGTTGGAATGGTTATGTGGACATCTTATTATTAAAAGAACTATGTTAATAAAAATAAAGAGTGTACAATGGACAATCTTGGAGCTTTCCTGGTGTTTTGAAACAAGAGTGTGTTGGATTTGACTTACTAAACAAAGAAAAGTTTTGGCAATTGTTTTATTGATGATGTGACATCCCAAAAAAATAAAATATTTTTAAAATTTAAATCTGCTAAAAATTCATTCCGTTTTTAGTAAATTCGAATTTGGAAAATTTTTGCCATTTATGGCAATTTCGAATTTCGAATTTCATGATTGTAATTAATTATTATGACTATTGGGTAGAGACTTGATTTGAACCAACTAACTATTTGACTATGACACTTGTATGAAAACATAATATTTTATATTGATTGCAGGAGGACAAATGGAACAACCATGTTAAATTTAGCTGACCATGACTCCATGAGTGGGGAACACATTGGAATTAACTCTGGGCTGATTGTTACAAGTGGAAAATCAGTGATTTGGCCATTGGCAGCCCTTGAAAATTAGGGATTTAGAACACTGCAAAAATTCCCAAGGGAAGGAAAAATTCCTAGGCAAATTAATAAATAGCATATGTGAGGAGGCAGGGCACTGCCAAGTATGCTGGGAAGGAAGACTATGAATTTTTCTTTGTTTCTTGTTGTTATGAGCACTACTGTGTGAGTGTGAGGTAAGAGGGATACTGTTGGAATTGAAGGACATTGGTGGAGAGGAGATTTCAATTCGCCCTCATGGATTCATGGTCAGGCTAGGGGGTGAATCGGGCAAGTAGATTGGTTGCCCTGTTCTACGGTTGGGAGGAACGTGGTTGTTCTCTTTGTCTTCTCGCAAATTTGGTTCAGATATGTAACTCTACCTTATCCTAGTCAAATGTCATGTGTTGCAATATGTTTACTTTTATGTATGAATTTCTGGTTGAATGTTGTGGTGGAAAGATCTATCATTTTACTTCATAGTCGTTGGCTAGAAATGGACTCATTTATTTAGATGTGATGCTGAGTAATTACTAAGATCTTGGAATGTACCAAACAACAAAACGAATTATGTAGTAGTTACTAATCCTGTAATATAATGGATTACAGACTACAACTATCTTCTTAGTTAATTCTGTTAAGTAAAATGAAAATAAAATTGTTTGCATAAATACTTGAAGCCACGTGCACCAATAGCTTGGGCGGATTTCATTTCCTGTAGATGCTTATAGTATACAATGAGCCTCCTCTAATGAGAATACCAATCCATATTCAAAGTAAATACACTCTTTATCATAGAGGTATTACTCGATATGTATATTGACCTGTATAAATCTATCATGAACATATATGTATATATATAATGAGTGTTCTGTATGATATAACATGACACTGGAGTAAACTGATTACTAAGGTATCCAGAAAAAAACTAGAAAGATATACATATAAACATTTACATAGGAATATAATTCAGAAACTTACCAAAACCCCATTATAGAAAATTAAGTATATGTACATCAGCATGGTAGTGATGGTACTTTCATAATGACTCTGTGGTTTAAAGGCACATCTACAGTATAACCTCTGTCATAGGTACAATGATACAGGGTATCTAGTATAAAGGCGTAATAAAATCACATGAAAGGAAATAAACTCGAACTTCTAGAAGTCCCGATCTTTTATAATCTCAAGTGGACAAACATTTTCCTGTCGATTTATATATGAGAAACCCCAAAATCTAGACCGAATCCCACAGACATAAGATTTACATGAAAAAATTCCATACAGCTGGTTCATAAGTCAAATTTACAAATGGTGGAATAAGACTCAGGTTCAACTCCTACCAAAACCTAGTGTTATATTAGAATGCAAGTATACGATGCTTAAATGAAATCTGGAAGTCATCACCCAATCCCGGTGGAAAACAAAACCCTTATGCGCAGTTGTTATTATGCTAGCTTTCGGCATACGATTGTACTTAGACGAATCATTTTTGAGAAGGGACCGTGTAATCAACAATGATATTTAATTCTGGAAAATAACTAGAGAATTCAAATCTCTAACAACAAATCGTTTTTTGGAGATACCGAGGAAAAACATTAAACACAAAAAGTGCCAGATTGAAATCCATTTACACAATGAAATAATACTCAAAGCACAATGATCATATTACTTAAATATAATGACTGTACGAATATCACAAGTCCAACCAGGCGCAAGCTTGGCGTAAATTTTCTTTGTACTAGAATGTTTATACAAAATCAAGGCGTACCCTGTATCAACTGAATACAGAACTTGGAACTAAAAATCTTCAAACATTAGGGATGGGACAAAGCCTTGACCATCGATGCATGTAAACTCGAAATAGATGGAAGGGCACTGTGTTGGAACCCGAATACCTCTTGAAGGAGTGAAGAGGGCGTCCCCATGCTTCAGCGTGACTGCACCTACACAAAATAATGTGAAGCATTATAATGTATCCAATGGAAAAAGATGATTAAATCACAGAGTATAATAAAATTAGAAACTGGGCCGGTGAATACTTAACTGTAAAGGTGTTCTTGCCTTCTGCCATCGTGCTATCCCTTATGCCTCCCAGACCGAAAGGGGAGGAGGAGTTTGTGTCTCCTTGATGGGTACCCTCTCACATCAAGGGGACCATCATTAATGATGAATACCAGTCTTAATCAAAAACACTGTAGAAAATGAATTTGCATATAACGACCATAAAGTAATAGTAAACATAAAATTAATGTGACATTTCAAATATGAACAGGAAGGATTAAACACATCCGGCCATGAGAACGCCGCTCCTAATCAATATAATGACACTAGTGATTTAAACACATAAGTTCTCTCAAGTTCAACAGCATGCTGAAAGGTCTGTTATGCACCCAAGTAAGGGAAAACCTGCAGATGACACTTTTTCATCTAAGAAAAATTGATTGGGAAACCGGGCCATTAACAAAAGTTCAAGCAAAAAAAAAATAGCATATTCCAAATGCACATTTCTATCAGACATCATAGTAAGTTCCTCCAAGAAAGGAGAATAGCTCGGCCTCGACAGGAAGACTAGTACAGAGAAAGGGGTAAAACCATGAAGAACCTAGACCTGGCTAGGGTAACACCTACCCTTTCACAATAACCTCAAAGAATTCTACCAAAGAACTGACCGAAAACAGGAGCATGCAGAGACCTACCTAACTAGACAGAAAGATCCAAATGCGCAAGTAAAAGAACAGTCAAGGGTAAACTTATCCCACACAGAGTTGTCGTCGAGAAGTTCCACCCAAGATATTCACCCATCTGGCACAGGGGATGAATCATAAACTCATGTCCATGATGCTAAATCCAAACAAAAGAATGGTCTAAGATGTTCCCTCCTTCTTCACTAAACCAAAACCAGAATGGAAATGAAAAATGGACTGATACGGTGCTTCCTCCTAAACGAAACCAGAACCAGAATGAAAGTGAAATTGTGGGAGTAACCTTTTGCATGGAGTAAAGGGGATGGGGTCTTCGTACTTAGACCATATGAATATAGGGTAAGTGTCGAAATCTCATTCAGGCATGCCATTCGAGATCTGAATCGAATAGACATATCCCAGGTGCTTTAAATGTTGCAGACATGCCTTTAAGGCACAAGGGTTCCAACCTGTATCGGTTGCTCAGAGTATTAATGGCGAGGTAAACGGATGGCTTAATTACTACACCATTATATTTTGAACCCAAATACCTTTGCATTAACCATCCAAGGTGGATATCCCTTGTCGTTACCTAACAAGTAGTTGTGTTAGCACGATCATGGCCATAACCTTCACAAGTTAACCTCTGTGCGCTTTATATTGAAGTTGCAAGTTTAATGCCCGATTTTATACCCAAATAACTTTTGTTTCCGAATAATGTTAACCTCTCCATGTAGATCTTATAATGATATATATATCGGAATGAGCATCATAAGGCCTTACATCTATAACCCTCACATTTGTATGATAGTGACTCTAAGTAGTTACATCTCCATATCATAAAGTGGTTTTGGAAATGAAACAGTAGATAATAACAAGTTGCAATGAAATAAGATATCCCTAGCTATGAACCTATGTTCGTATATAACTCAATACCGAAATAGGAAGAGATGACTTTATGTTAAAATAGGATAGAGGAGTAAAAGACAATAAGACTGTTGTACATTATGGTTGACGAATGACTGAAAAGCTTTAAAGACACAGAACCAACTCAAAGTCCCCAATTAATTTTTTATTATTATTATGTAAATTTTGAGGTACATTACATATGGTATCAGAGAAAAAAGGCTACAACACTAGACCTAAACAGGGCCACAATAGCTGCTTAGTATATGTATATTTTGATTTATGTAAAACTAATAAAAATCGTATGGTTACAAACAGAAAGATATTTCTATTTTGTGTTCATTATGGCATCTTAGGAGGATGCAGAAGTCAGGATGGGAGAAAACCTGCAACAAGGACCACCTGGAGATCCAAGATAGAACAATGACGGAAGTTCACCCATGGAAGTGTTAGAAACAATGAGGAACCTTATTGTTGAATTACAGATTTTCAAAGCAGACAATGAAAAATTGAAAAAGGCACAACAGGAATAGCAAGAGATAAATGAAGTCCTACTACGCAGTATAGTGACCAAGAAAATCCCAAAAGATGATAACCACGAGGAAGAAGTCAGCAAAAGGGCCTCCAAGAACTCAGGGCTGGAAACAAAAAAAGGAGATAGTTCATCGGCAGGAACACCTTCAGCTGAAGAAAAAACTAAATCTGACAGAAAAGGAAAACAAGTAGACCACCTCGAAGGATAATTTAAAAAGATTAATCCAGCTACCTTTGATGGAGAATCCAAGATGGGAGAGGAAGCTGCAGCATGGTTGTTGGACATCAAAAAATACTTCGAGATCTAAAACTATTTCAGCAACATGAAGGTCAGAATGGCCATCTACAATCTAAAAGGGAAGGCCAGCATTTGGTGGCAGGACTTGAAATTGGCCAAGGGCCTAAAGGAAAAACAGTTGGAATGGTCTGACTTTAAAAAAGTATTTCAAGAAACAATACCTTTCAGAAAGTTACTATGAAAGAAAGACACAAGAGTTCTACGAGTTACAACTTGGACAGATGGCAATGGAGGGCCTTATAAATAAATTTTTGGAGCTGCTAAGGTTCATACCGTACATCCATGAGGATAAAGTAAAAATTCAACGATTTCTAAGCTATCTACCACAGTCCTACAAGGACAGAATTGAGTTTGACAAACCCAAATCCTTGAGCGAAGTATTTAGGAAGGCACGAATGTGCTACGATCAGTATAAACAATGGGTATAGTTTCCCAAAGCATGGAAGGATAAGAAACAAGAATGACCGAACCAGTGGAAGGAGGGGTACCAACCAGCTCCTTATCGGAATACAACAAAAAAATTTCCGAGAAAGGATTTTCACTCCAACCATCTAAATACACAAGGCAATGGTAAACTAGTAAACTTGGGGATGAAGAAGTTTGGAGACAACCCCCACGAGCCATTAAAGTGTTGGGAATGTGGAGAGCCTCATGTAAGGAGGAACTGTCCACGTTTGAGTTCAACAAACAGAATTATTGCTCATAATCTGCAGGAAGCCTTGACAGTTGGAGATGTGGGCAGAAGCCTACATCGGATAAATGCAACCATAGATGGTCGACAAGCTGACCACCAGTCCTCGGTGGTAGAAATAGAAGGTAAAATCAATGACACTCGAATTTATGTTTTAATTGACCCTGGAGCTACATTAAGTTATATTACACCTAATGTGGCAAAGTCAAACAAACTTAAGAAACTGAAGCATGCAAAATCATGGTCTGTACAATTAGCAACTGGTACTAAAAGAAAGGTAGTTGAGTTTGTTTCGAATTTTGAGTTCAACTTAGATGGTCAAAATATAAAGACCCATCTAAACATCCTACCACTAGGATCTTATGATATGATTATCGGGATGGATTGGTTGGAACAACACAAAGCAGTACTAGATTGCTATACAAAGATACTTAGCTATAAGGACGATTTTGGCACTATTAGAACAACCCAAGGCATACCAAAATCGGTATCAGTCAGACAAGTTTCAGCAATGCATATCAAGAAATGTATGAGGAAGGGTTTTCAAGTTTATGCCATCCAGGTAACGAATCTGCTAGGAAAAGATGATAAGCCGAAACTAGAAGACTTTGTTGTCCTACGTGATTTCAGAGACATGTTTGTGGATTAGATACCAGAATTATCCCCTACAAGGGAAATAGACTTCTCCATAGATCTGTTTCCCGGTTCTGCCCCTATCTCAAAGGTGCCTTACCGGATGAGTCTACCAGAACTAACATAATTAAAAATACAATTACATGAATTGTTGGACAAAGAGTACATCAGACCGAGTGTCTCACCTTGGGGAGCACTAGTCCTCTTTGTGAAAAAGAAGGACGATACTCTAAGATTATGTATCGATTATAGACAATTGAAAAAAATGACTATTAAGAATAAATACCCCTTACCAAGGATAAATGATTTGTTCGATCAAGTAGGGGGGGGCAAGATCTTTTCAAAATTGGATTTATGATCCGGTTATCATCAAGTTCAGATAAAAGACAAGGACATAAACAAAACAACATTTTAGACAAGATATGGACATTACGAGTTTGTAGTCATACCTTTCGGACTCACTAATGCCCCAGCCACGTTTATGTGCCTAATGAACAGTATTTTCAGTCAGTACTTGGACAAGTTCGTGGTAGTATTCATCGACGAGATCCTAGTCTATTCAAAGATGGAGGAGGAGCATGAGGAACACTTAAGAATAGTTCTACAAATCTTAAGGAAGCACAAACTGTATGCCAATTTCGACAAGTGTGACTTCTATCAGAAAGAAATACAATATCTTGGACATGTAATTTCAGCAGAGGGCATTATCGTAGACCCAGAAAAGACAAAATCCATTAGGGAATGGCCGGTACCTAAAGATGTAGCGGATATACGGTCGTTCATGGGAATCACTAGATATTACCGCAGGTTTATATAAGGGTTTTCCCAAGATAGCCTACCCTATCACATCATTACAAAAGAAAGGAACCGGGTTTAAATAGTCAAAGAAATGTCAAGACAGCTTCAACAAACTAAAGGAGTTATTGACAATGACACCCATATTGAAAGTAGCAGACCCAGATAAAGACTTCACCATATGTGTTGATGCAAGTAAAGAAGGACTAGGTGGTGTCCTAACCCAGGAAGGACACGTTATCTGTTATGAGTCCCAGAAATTGAAGGGACATGAGTGAAATTATGTCACTCATGACTTATAATTAGCAGCATTAATACATGCCTTAAAGATGTGGCGACACTACATAATGGGTAGAAGATTCCTATTATTAATGGACAATAGCGGGGTGAAATATATGTTTAACCAACCAGATCTTAATGCAAGGCAAGCAAGGTGGTTAGCCTTCTTGAGTGAATTTGACTTTGAGGTCAGACATATCAAGGGAAAGGAAAATAAAGTAGTAGATGCTTTAAGTAGAAGAATCCATGGGTTATTTGAGATGAATGTTAGCAAGGCAGAAAGTGATCTGGAAGAAAGAATAAGGATGGAAGGTATTGATGATGAAAACTATACTAAAATAATGATAGAAATATCGAAAAATACCATGAACTCAGAGAAACCAGATCTAAGTATCGACGAGAAGGGACTGCTACGATTTAAAAATAGACTTTACATACCAGATTCAACAGGGTTAAAATTAACAATCTTGGACGAAGTGCATAAGAAACCGTATTCTGGCCACCCAGGTTACCAGAAAATGATAACAACACTTAGGAAACTATTTTATTGGCCTAATATGAAGGAAAAAACAACAGAATACTTGGCTAGGTGCCAATATTGTCAGTAGGTTAAGGCTGAACACCAACATCCAGCCGCCCTATTACAACCATTACCCGTACCATAATGGAAGTATGAGACCATGTCGTTGGATTTTATAACAGGTTTGCCTAAAAATCAGAAACATAACGATTCTATTATGGTGGTAATCAATAAACTCAGTAAGTTTGCACACTTTATTCCTGTAAAGTCTACTTTTAAAGCTATAAACATTGCTGAAATATTCATGAAAGAAATTTGTAGACTGCATGGTATTCCTAAATTGGTGATTTCAGATAGAGATGTAAAATTCACATCCGCCTTTTGTAAGGAATTGTTTGCAGGGCTAAATACTAATTTGAATTTCAGTACGAGTTATCACCCGCAAACGGATGGATAGACCGAAAGGACAAACCAAATCATGGAGGATATGCTCCACATGTACGTAAGAACACAACCGAACAAGTGGGAAGACTATCTAGACTTGGTAGAATTTGCATATAACAATGGATACCAGACTTCGACTAAATTGAGCCCTTTCGAAATAATGTACGGTAGAAAATGTACAACTCCAATTAGCTGGGATAACCCGGTTGACAAACTCATGGTGGGACCGGAGATGCTCCAAGAAATGGAAAACACGGTAAGGAAGGTACAATAGAATTTGAAAGAAGCACAGGATAGACATAAAAGCTATGCAGATCAAAAAAGAAGACACTTGGAATTCCAAGTGGGAGACCATGTTTATTTAAAGGTCAAAGCCTGAAGAAGCTCATTGAAGTTAGGGAACTATGTGAAGCTGGCACCCAGGTTTTGTGGACCCTTTCAGATACTAGCTCAAATTGGACCTGTAGCATAACAACTTGCACTCTCGACTAATCTAAAAATTCATAATGTTTTTCATATTTTCTTGTTGAAAAAGTATATTCATGACCCTACTCATATGATTGATTGGAACTTGGTGCAGGTGGAACTTGAAGGCGAGTTCCAGGTGGAACCCCTGTGCATTCTGGACTGGAGAGAAATAGCACTTTGGAACAGAGCCATTGCTCAGGTAAAGGTGCAATGGAAGAACTTTAGTCATGAGGAGGCCACTTGGGAGTTGGAGGGAGATTTGTGGAAATCTCATCCAATCCTATTCCAGGAAAGGAACGAACACTGAAAATAGTGTTTTACTAAAGGGGGAAAGGATGTGACGTCCCAAAAAATTAAAATATTTTTAAAATTTAAATCTGCTGAAAATTCATTCCATTTTTAGTAAATTCGAATTTGCAAAAATTTTGCCATTTATGGCAATTCCAAATTTCAAATTTGATGATTGTAATTAATTATTATGACTGTTGGGAAGAGACCTGATTTGACCCAACTAACTATTTGACTATGAAACTTGTATGAAAACAAAATATTTTATATTGATTGCAGGAGGACAAATGGAACAACCATGTTAAATTTAGTCGACCATGACTCCATGAGTAGGGAACACATTGGAATTAACTCTAGGTTGATTGTTACAAGTGGCAAATCAGTGATTTGGCCACTGGTAGCCCCTGAAAATTAGGGATTTAGAAAGCTGCGAAAGTTCCGAAGGGAGGGAAAAAGTCCTAGGCAAATTAATAAATAGCACATGTGAGGAGGTAGGACACTGGCAGGTATGGTGGGAAGGAAGACTATGGATTTTTCTTTGTTTCTTGATATTATGAGCACTACTGTGTGAGTGTGAGGCAAGAGGGATACTGTTGGAATTGAAGGACATTGCTGGAGAGGATATTTGTATTCACCCTCATCAACGCATGGTCAGGCTAGGGGGTGAATCAGGCAAGTAGATTGGCTGCCATGTTCTACGGTTGGGAGGAACGTGGTTGTTCTCTTTGTATTCCCACAAATTTTGTTCAGATATGTAACTCTACCTTATCCTAGTCAAATGTCATGTGTTGCAATCTGTTTACTTCTATGTATGAATTTTTGGTTGAATGTTGTGGTGGAAAGATCTATCATTTTACTTCATAGTCGTTGGCTAGAAATGGACTCATTTATTTAGATGTGATGCTGAGTAATTAATAAGATCTTGGAATGTACCAAACAACAAAATGAATTCTATTGTAGTTACTAATCCTATAATAGAATGGATTACAGACTACAACTATCTTCTTAGTTAATTCTGTTAAGTAAAATGAAAATAAAATTGTTTGCATAAATACTTGAAGCCACGCGCACCAATAGTTGTGGCAGATTTCATTTCTTGTAGATCCTTATAGTATACAATGAACATCCTCTAATGAGAATACCAGTCCAGATTCAAAGTAAATACACTCTTTATCACAGAGGTACTAATCGATATGTATATCTACCTGTATAAACATATCATGAACATATATGTATATATATAATGAGCGTTTTGTATGATATAATATGATGTTGGAGTAAACTAATTACTAAGGTATCCGAAAAATACTAGATAGATATACATATAAACATTTACATAGGAATATAATTCAGAAACTTACCAAAACCCCATTACAGAAAATTAAGTATATGTACATCAGCATGGTAGTGATGGTACTTTAGTAATGACTCTATGGTTTAAAGGTGCATCTACAGTATAACCTATGTCATAGGTACAGTGCTATAGGGTATCTAGTATAAAGGAGTAAGAAAATCACATGAAAGGAAATAAACCTGAATTTTTGGAAGTCCCGACCTTTTATAATCTCAAGTGGACAAACATTTTCTTGTCGATTTATATATGAGAAACCCCAAAATCTGGACAGAATCCCACAGACATAAGCTTTACATGAAACCATTGCAAACAAATGGTTCGTAAGTCAAATTTACAAATGGTGGAATAAGACTCAGGTTCAACTCCTACCAAAAACTAGTGTTATATCAGAATGCAAGTATACGATGCTTAAATGAAATTTGGAAGTCATCACCCAATCCCGGTGGAAAACAAAACCCTTAGGCACAGTTGTTATTATGCTACTTTTTGGCATACTACTATACTTAACTGAATCATTTTTTGAGAAGGGACCGTGTAATCAACAGTGAGATTTAATTCTAGAAAATAACTAGAGAATTCAAATCTCTAATAACAAATCGTTTTTCGGAGATACCGAGAAAAAACATTAAACACGAAAAGTGACAGATTGAAATCCATTTACACAATGAAATAATACTCAAAGCAAAATGATCATTTTAATTAAATAGAACGACTATCTAAATATCACAAGTCCAACCAGGCACAAGCTTTGCGTAAATTTTCTTCATACCAGAATGTTTATACAAAATCGGGGCGTACCCTGTATCAACTGAATACATAACTTGGAACTAAAAATCTTCAAACATTAGGGATGGGACAAAGCCTTGACCATCGGTGCATGTAAACTTGAAATAGACGGAAGGGCACTGTGTTGGAAATTGAATACCTCTTGAAGGAGTGAAGAGGGCATCACCATGCTTCGACGTGACTGCACCTACACAAAATAATGTGAAGCATTATAATGCATCCAATGGAAAAAGATGATTAAATCACATAATAGAATAAAATTAGAAAGTGGGTCGGTGAATACTTAAATGTAATGGTGTTCTTTTCTTCTTCCATCGCACTATCCCATACGCCTCCCAGACCGAAAGGGGAGGAGGAGTTTGTGTCTCACTGATGGGTAACCTCGCACATCAAGGGGCCCATCATTAGCGATGAATACCAGTCTTAATAAAAAACACGGGAGAAAATGAGTTTGCGTATAACAACCATAAAGTAATAGTAAACATAAAATTAATGTGACATTTCAAATATGAATAGGAAGGAGTAAATGCCTCCGGCCATGAGAACAATGCTCCTAATCAATATAATGACACTAGCGATTTAAACACAAAAGTTCTCTCAAGTTCAACAGCATGCCGAAAGGTCTGTTATGCACCCAAGTAAGGGAAAACCTAGACATGACACTCTGTCATCTAAGACAAATCGATTGGGAAACCGGGCCATTAACAAAAGTTCAAGCAAAAAAAAAATAGCATATTCCGAATGCACATTTCTAATAGACATCGTAGTAAGTTCCTCCAAGAAAGGAGAATAGCTTGGCCTCGATAGGAAGACTACTACAGAGAAAGGGGTTAAACCGTGAAGAACCTAGACCTGGCTAGGGTAACACCTACCCTTTCACAATAACCTTGAAGAATGCTACCAAAGAACTGACCGGGACCAGGAGCATGCAGAGACCTACCTAACAAGACAGAAAGATCTGAATGCGTAAGTAAAAGAACACTCAAGGGTAAACTTACCCTGCGCAGAGCTATCGTCGAGAAGTTCCACCCAAGATCTTCACCCATCTAGCACAGGGATCGAATCATAAACTCATGTCCACAATGCTAAAGCCAAACAAAATAATGGCCTAAGACGTTCCCTCCTCCTTCACTAAACCAAAACCAGAATGCAAACGAAAAATGGATTGAGATGGTGCTTCCTCCTAAACCAAACCAAAACTAGAATGAAAGTGAAAGTGCGGGAGTAACCTTTCGCATGGAGTAAAGGGGATGGGGTCTTCATACTTAGACCATGTGAATATAGGGTAAGTGTAAACATCTCATTGGGGCACACCAGTCGATCTTTGAATCGAATAGACATATCCTAGGTGCTTTAAATGTTGCAAACAGGCCTTTAAGGCACAAGGGTTCCAACCTGTATCGATTTCTCAGAGTATTAATGGCGAGGTAATCGGATGGCTTACTTACTACACCGTTATATGTTGAACCCAACTACCCTTGCATTAACCATCCGAGGTGGATAGCCCTTGTTGTTACCTAACGAGTAGTTGTGTTAGCAAGATCATAACCATAACCTTCACAGGTTAACCTATGCATGCTTTATATTCAAGGTGCAAGTTTAATGCCGATTTTATACCCAAATAACTTTTGTTTCCGAACAATGTTAACCTCTCCATGTAGATCTTATAATGATATATATATCGGAATGAGCATCGTAAGGCCTTAAATCCCTAACCCTCGCATTCGTATGATAGTGACTCTAAGTAGTTACATCTCCATATCATAAAGTGGTTTTGGAAACGAATCGGTAGATAATAACAAGTTGCAATGAAATAGGATATCCCTAGCTATGAACCTATGTTCGTATATAACTCAATACAAAAATAGGAAGCGATGACTTTATGTTAAAATAGGATAGAGGAGTAAAAGGCAATAAGACTGCTATACATTATGGTTGACGAATGACTGAAAAACTTTAAAGACACAGAACCAACTCAAAGTCCCCAATTAATTTTTTTTATTATTATATAAATTTTGAGGTACATTACAGATGACATCAACAATTTTTGGGTATCATTGCATATAATAGAACAATAATCACTTTCCCCTTTAATTATACCATTTTTCTCTCACTATATTCCCCTCATCCTACCAAATACATTAAAACACTCCCTATTCTATTATTATGAATTTAAAATTATTTGTGGAAAGAAAAGGGATTGATATAAAAGTTGGTTGATGAGTGGTGTTTGAAGGTTGGATATAGATACAATCTATGTTACTTTTGTGTTTGCTTGAACAATATTCGTTTAACTTGTACCATCCATGCTACCATTTTTTGAAAATTATAAATCCCTCCTCTTCCCAATAGCCCTACTACTCCTTGTTCTAATAGAAATTGATTGATGAAGTTTTAAGGTGTTAATGGATGGATTGCATGTGTTTTTGTGGTGAATAATAGAGCCAACCTTTTGAATTTATTTAGGTAAAGTTTTATGCATGGATTGATAAGATGTTTTCATGACATGTTGGAATATTTCTTC
The DNA here is from genome assembly GCA_010110895.2 of Picea sitchensis. Classification (NCBI taxonomy): domain Eukaryota; kingdom Viridiplantae; phylum Streptophyta; class Pinopsida; order Pinales; family Pinaceae; genus Picea; species Picea sitchensis. The sequence goes on from SNQJ01S0081595.1 coordinate 31,037, forward strand.
AGGATGAGATTCTTTAGAAGAGGCAATAATAGCATAGGGAATAGAGGCAGAGGAAATTGAAAAAGGGGCCACAAAACGCCACAGTTTTCAATAAATTTCGATGTTGATCCACAAGAATTGAATCATATTTTTCAAGATGGGTTCTTCAACCTAGTTGGACATGGAATCCTCCAACCCCGACCTGAGAGATCCCCCTTCCAACCATATCAAAAAAATTTCATTATCTATGTTCCCCCTCATCTATCTATGTAGTTAGAACCGCCTGCCAATGATGGTTGGCAAGAGATTTTCCAACAACATGTTGTTCATCACCATGGTTGGCCTAGTGCTTCTTTTTCATTACCTCCTCCACCACAAAAAAAAACACTAATGCCCAAGATGACCATGTTGTCTCACCCGTGCAGTCTTCTCATGCCAGTAAGAGGCCAAAAATAGATATCCCCAAGCCTAAACAAGATAAAGGAAAAGGAGTGGCCACTCCCTCCAAGTCATCTAAAGAGTCATTCAAATCTGTGTCCTCCCTCCTTCATCTTAAAGATGATTTTTCTCATGTTATTAGTGTAGTTCATCCTCAACATTCCAATCAGTCTAAAGCTACCATAGAAAGATCAAAAGGGGACAACAGTGAAAAGAGGCCAAATGCCTCTCATAGTAAATACAATTTTTGATGATGATTAATGTAATTTTTTTATGTTGAATATAGTCTTTTTACTTTGACAATATTTTGGACAACAAGCATATATTTAGGCAGTATTTTGGACAACATGGATACAATGCTATTTTTTTGGATATTGTCATGTTATATTTTGTTGATATTTAAATATTTGATCATAAATATGAGCACGAGAGTTACAAGGAGAATGTTTGAATCAAATGATTGGGGTTTTATATTTCATATTTGATGATTATTAAAAGAAATGAATTGGAGTCACAAGGGGTCCCACCTATTTAGTTATTATTTAATTAGACCCTTACTTAAATATATTATTATTATGTTGTCTCAACTAATTAGTTAAGCTAGTTAAGCTTAATCAAAAAGTTAGTTGAACTACCATAACTTATTGAGAAGGAATAAAAGCTCAATGAAAGGAAGAGACAAATGGAAGAGAATAGAAGGATAACTAGATCCATAAGGTTTTATTTATTCTAGTGAGATACTTTCAATTGTCATTCATTTTGATTTTATTAAAAGGCTTAACTCTCTTGATGGCAGTAGGGTCTTATTGAAAGTAGCAGGATTAAAAAATGAATCACATATATCAACAACTTATTTTAAAGGTGAATGATTTATCTTTGGTAGACTGTGTGTTCTTGTTTGTTTATGAATTGAATTTCATGACTGATAAAGAATATCTTGCAAAGTCAAGTGACAACATTTTGTGGCAAGTGGATCTAGATCTTTATCTTCAATTTTATTTTGTTGTCAGAGTCTTTTTGTGTGGTGCCCATCGGAGGCTTCTAAATCTGAATTTGGTCCCTACCCTCGCAGGGGTCTGTAAAGAGAATCTAGTCGTGTATCTCATAATGAAATCAATAAAAAAATCAGATTATTATTTCAGTCTCACATATGAATTTTAATGATCTGGTTCAATCTTTTGCTTTTATCTCCACACACACACTGATATAATTTATGTACACATTCATGTAAATTTTGTTTAAGTTTATTTATTTTGCACATTCACATGTAATATATAAAACCGAACTTGATCCCTTGTGTATTAAGTGATTTTTTTAAGGCTATAAACATCGGGCGACATTCCTAACTATCTTGCCTTAGCCTATCGGGCGACACTCCTTATCCATCTTCTTTTATATTATGTCAAAGCCCTACATTAACTTTATGTTGAATTCGTCCTACTACTCCTTGGATTTCATAATCTTTTCATTATCAAATTTATGACTTTGGACATCCTTTTGAAAAATTTTAATGGTCTCCTCCAATGCTTTCATCCTTTCCTTCTCCATGTCCATTTGAATTTGTTACTTCAAGGCCCATATGGACATCCAATCCTCTGTTATCATCTTCCTGGATATAATCCCCTTGTGTATCTTCCATCCCTTTTCACTCTGTGATAATCTAGATCTGATCTAATTGTTGTTAACTCTACAAAAATTGCAGCCAATAGAACTCATTAGGTTGATTGATTCAACAATTTCATAAAAATTATGAACCATTATTGTTAGATAATACATCAGACTTATTTCTTTTGATTTCCTGAGAAATTGACTATTCAGTCCAATTTTTTGGGTGAACAGTTATATTCTACTATTCAATATATTTCCAATGACTCATCCCTTTCTCAATTCTGAGTCTTGAGCATAAAGTTATGTTTATCTGGAAAAATTGTCCCTTTTGTGATGTAATCCCTACACAAGTGATCTTCTTTGGAAGTTGATTTATCTCTTGGACCCATGTTGGATCCTCTCTTCAGGTTCAAAGTTCCTTATTACTTCTTTAGGTGCAGGTCTATACAAATCAAAACCCCACAAACTCATTCTATAAGCCCCTTTTTGTCTTTAAAAAACATTTCGGGCACTATCCCTTTTTCTTCATCTTTTAATCTCATGTGACCACGAGCTATGACCAAGCACTTAGCTAAAAGGCGCTTATCTAGAGCTTCAAATTTTTTGGGGCTCTGGAACTTTGATCTTTGGATATTTCTTCCCCAACTTACAATAAAACTATAGAACGTTGAGTTTCTAAATATATGTTATATGTAGCTTTGGGGATTCGGAGCTTCGAAACTTCGGGCTTCAGAGCATCAAGAAATTCAATAACATCACACATCACTTCTCCCGAATGCCGAACTGGAGAAATCCCAGACTGGATCTCCACAACTTCACTCTTCAGAGGTTATTGCAACAACATACCCCCATTCCCCTAAATGACGAACTTTTGAACTTCCGGGTAATCTCTTCAGAGAATCGTTACTCTAGTTATCCGAAGCTTCAAACTTTGAAGGTATTTACAACTTCACAAGTTAAATATCTTGATCGCCAAATTTTCAGACCCCTAAGGTCTCATTAACAACTACTCACCAGGGGTTCTACATGTCAAAAATATGAGGATGAAACGTTTCCCAATCAACGGGTGAAACACATCAAGTTCCAATTGGCACATAAGGTATGTGAAAGGCACAAATCAAGTTTACATGTGGCATGAATAACATGAGTCCATGTCACCCTAAGTGACGTCATAATGCCACAACACCCTGGTGCTCTGGGACTTTGGTACTTTAGGATTCAGAGGATATTACACCAACACACTTCCAAACTCCCGAATGATGAACTGGTGAACTTCTAAATACTTTTTAATCTACAGACACGTGTCCATAAACATGAACAATCTCGATTTACTCTAGAGTTCAGGACTTCAGGAGATTTTCTTCTAGGAAACTTAGGAACTCGTTTCTCCCAGAGTGTCGAACCTATGAAAATCCATGAGATATGTGACTCATACTTGCCTCCATGTAGATCCAATGGACGAGATCTATCATTCACCAAATCCAATGGTTAGGCATTTTCCCCCGTGATCTACATCATAGATTCACTCCAAGGGTTCGAAGCTTTGAGGATTTTACCTCCTTTTTTTCCAATACTTAGAAATTGTCGAAGCAGTGAAGTTTGAAGGACTTGAGGGGTTAAAATTTGTTCTCCTTCTCCAGATATGATGACTGTGAAGTATTTCATCCCATCCCAAACAAATCTCGATCATTCTTCTTCTCACAAAGAGAGATTTCTCTTCTCTAAGTTTAGAACTTATAGAAGTTGCATGCGCACTCCTTGTGCTTCAAATTTGACCCATCCCGAGTCAGATTTTTCTTGAACATATATTAACTTACAAACATTTTACCACTTTGGCCAATTTCCTCAAATTTTCCAAGAACTTGAGAACATAAATTGGGGCTTTTTCCTAATTCCATGAAAGTGAACTCAGTTCATCTTTCTCAACCCATCTAAGCTCAGTGTTGGAAAGTGGGGCTTTGACACCATATTGTAGCATCCCCAACCTTGGACCGATGGGCTATGCCACATTTGATTCCATTCCTACTGTATATATATTTATATAAATATAAACAAACAAGTATAATTTTCAATTGCATGGCATGATGCATAAACAATAGTAAAAGTATACATGCACCATGAACATGCAAATCCCATAAACACAAACACATGTATATATACACAACATATAAATTAACACACAATTGTTATTTATCTCTTGTTAAATTTTTAATTAAAATAATGTACCAAGGCCAGTGTTTCTCTTCCCTAGGCGCCTAAGGGGAGAAATTGCCGAATATGGGTCTTAGTCAAATTAATTTGTGAGATGCAAATTAAAAGATAACTTTATGATTAAAGTGAG
>SNQJ01S0081598.1:0-10557 GCA_010110895.2 Picea sitchensis
TGAGAAAAAAAAAGGTCCCTTAACTACCTAGTTAGGCCAACAAGACAACACAACAGTTCGTTAGTTGATTAGTGGATCAACTAAATAGAAAATAAGAAATAAACAACAAAGACATAAAAACTAAACTAAGCATGTAACAACTAAAATTGATGCAAGAAAGAGACACAAGGAATAGCTACCAAATGAGACTGATCTTAGAATTGATAACACCTAGGAGAAGTATGGGAACTTATGAGTCCCCTCTTCCTCCTTGGGAAGGCTCTTAATGCCCCAAATACAAAGTTTTCTCTCTTCTAACAATGGCAGAAAAGGAAAATACAATGGTGAAGAGTTGATAGTTGAACTTCTCAAGAGGAGAGAGGTGCAACACTTGATATGAATGCTCAAAGAGCTCTAGGAGAAAGATGGCTTCTCAAAGACAATTTGAACAGCATACCAATACTCAAATTACTTCTTCTTTTTTGCATACAATGATCCTCTATTTATAGGAGGATTTTTAGATATTTCACAACTAGTTTCCAAAGTGAATGATGATGCAGGATCATCTCCATTAGCAATTAAAGAGGCCAGGTGGAGGACAAATCAGCACCAAGCACATATATTTTAAATTTTTTTTGAATTCCAAGGAGGGTGCGTCATTTTGTTTTGAAAGGAGGGTGCGTCATTTTGTTTTGAAAGGATTGTGATTTAAATCTTTTAAATATTCTGAGGCAAGATCCATCACATAAGGTTGTCAAAGTTGTAATCATTTTAATTGTCAGATAAGGTTGTACAGATACTGAGTATCAACTCATATCTGAATGTAATTTCCATTCAATGTAATAGTCCTTAGTAGATGAATGTATTAACTATGATAGGATAGCTCTAAGGTAGTCTGGACGGAAGGCTCGAGAAGTCTCTCCATGTATAAATACATGTCTTGTATGCCCAAATGAGGTTGATGAATGTTATTGTTATTGATACGGATTATTATATGAGAGAGTTTTTGAAGCTTATGAAGAGTTCCAGAGATTTGTATGAGTCCATATACATATTTTATTGAATGAATACAAGCATAGAGGTATGATCCCAATTGTATGGTGTTGTGTTCATCTGAGTTATTTAAGTACATGTGATGTTTCTTTATGTTCTCTGTGTTTTATTTGTTTATGTATCTTTTATGCATGGATATGTTTTTCATGGTTAAGTGTAAAAACCTTTGATGTTTCTGTAAGTTTCAATTGTTTCTCTTTTGATATTCCTAGTGCAAGGAGTGCATAGTGCCTACAAGGAGTGTGTAGGCCAAGTCGAGATAGATTCATAAGCTCAGAAGAGATAACGTGAATTTACAGTTGAAGTGCAAGGAGTGCACAGTTGTTTAGTTAAAGTGCAAAGAGTGCACAGTTGCTCAGTGGAGAGAAAATATTGGAGAAGACCCGTGGAAGGAGTGCGTCGGGAAAACACTTTGTTTAAGTGTTGAAGAAGTCTTGGAGAAGACGAGCACAAGGAGTGTGTAAGGAAGATTTGTTTTCAAAAATATCTATGTCCAAAACTTCTCAGAAAATCAAAGGCTGCAAGGAGTGAGCCAGAGGTGTGGATAACTCAAGGAATTAAAGCTCAGGAATCCTTCAGGAGGAGAGGATTTGTTTGTTTCAAGAGTCGAACAGTTGAGATCAGTTTGGGAGAATACATGATATTTTTTCACCCTAGATCTGGATAAGCAGCATGGGGTTTAACACTAAAAGTTGTTGAGACTTCACGAGTTTGGAAGAAGTCATGCGTGAAGTATATAGGAGGAGTTATCAAGGATTTCCACAGTTAATATATGTTCAGGATATCACAGAAGAGTGGACATTCATTGGATCAGGAGGAGTTGTGCGAGGGTTAATCGAAGAATTCCTTTAGAATTCGGGCATTCGGTAGATTTGGTGTGTAGAGAATTTGGGACCCCCGAAGTCCTGAAGGCCTCATTTAATCATGGTCGTCTGAATCTTGAGGAAACATGTCAACAGATCATGTACTCTGGTGGACTAGTACTCCAGAGGAAGTTGGGAGTGGTGATTTAAGAGTGGAGGACCCCCGAAGTCCTGAAGCCCCGTAGTTCATTAGAGTCGTCCATCGGCAGGGACACCCTTCGTCAGATTAGAAGATATGGAGGATAGACAATTAGGGAGAATAGCAGGAAGCGAATTTTGATCTCTTCGAAGTCCTGGATTATGGATTTGATCTGGACCGTCAATCATAGGAAGGAAACATGACAGCAGATACAGAGGTCCGGCACTCCGGAAGAAATAGAGTGCAGTGTTGTGAGGACTTGTGAAGGCCCAAATTTTGAAGTCAATCCTAGTCATCTATTGGAGGAGGATGTGTGGAAAAATATCCTATAGTTCGAGGATGTAGCACTTCAGCAAAATCGAATTGTCGTGTAGAAAGGAACAAAATCCCCAGAGTCCCGAAATCATCCTGGTAGTCAATCAGGGATGAGACATGTGGAGGAAGGATAAATTTTTCGGCATTTCGACATCAGAAGATATAAAGAGTTGTGTCGTGTGGACAACCAAAAGAAATCATCGAAGCCCGAAGAGAAAGAATCGGGGTCGTCCATCCATCAAGCATGAGGACCGTCAATTCACAATTTAGGTGTATCCGCCAATTCAACGATCTGAAAAGTTGGTAAAAAGGCGTTTTGGAGAAATATTTGAAGCCCGAAGTGTGATAGAGGCGGAGATTCGTTGATCTGGCAGTGGATTAGATGTCCTATGATATGTCTTTTCAGCAATCGATGCTTTGCGGGTGTTGTGTGCCTTGGATGTGGTCGAAAACGGTCAAAGCCCAAAACAACATGGTTTAAACCACCGATCTCAGTGTTGGAGAGTTGTTGATATTTCCACCTATTGTTCGGCAATTCGCGAGTTGTACGTTTAAAGGAATTGAGAGATAAGAATGAAAATAAGTCTCGAAGTCCAGAAACGTTTTGGGATTGAAGTTTTGGCCCACGGTTTTGATCCTCGATCTCCAAGGAGGCTTTTCTAGTGCTCAGGGACTCCCAAAAAAGAGAATTTGCATTTGGGAAGAAGGTTTTAAGGACCTGTGTATTGAGATTTTGGGCTCGAAGGGAGCCCATGAGATAATCTTACCTCCCGACTAGAAAAATATTATACTGGGAGGTCACACGGACCCTGGGAGAGGGTGGGGTTTGAATCAAGTGGTATCAGAGCCCGAATTTAATCTTTGTGTGAAAGAAAGTTTAGAATCATACTACCAAGAAGACGTGCAGAGAGACATGTACTGAATCCATCCATGGAACAGGAAATAAGGCAACTTTGTGCGAGATTGGATGACATGGAGACAGCACAGAGGAGAGAACCTGATGTTGGTTATGTCAACGAAGATGAGAGTGAAGAAATGGAAGTTTAAGGAGTTGTAGAAGGAGATGTTGCAGAGGAACCTTGTTGAAAGCGGTTGTAAAAATGGGATCCATAGAAAAAATGGAAGTCTCAATGTATGAAGGCAACTTGGATGTTGAGGAGCTACTGGATTGGATAAGGGCCTTAGAAAAGTACTTATATTATGAAGATATAGAGGATGAAAATAATGTGAAGCATGTTGTTACTAGACTAAAGGGATATGTAGCGCTATGGTGTGATGAATTGCAAGATGACAGAAAACACAAAGGTAAGCAAAAGATCAAAAATTGTGATAGGATGGTAGATAAATTGAAAGATAAGTTCATACCCAAATACTATCAGATCAATATATTTAGGAGATTGAAAAACTTGAGACAGAAGGGATTATCAGTGAAATAATACACTGAGGAGTTTTACAGATTGAACATCAGAGCAAGACATCGAGAGAGCGATGAGGAAAAGGTTTCCAGGTATATTAATGGCCTAAGATATGAAATTTAGGAGGAAATCAACATGATTACAATGAGAATGGTGGAATATTCTTATTAGTCAGCACATAAAGCAAAAGCGAATTTGGCCAGGAAATAAAGCTAGTGAAATAGAGGAAAGAGTCCAAGCAGAGGCAAGGTAATTTTTCGAGAGAAGTTCTAGAAACCCAAACTTGAAGCTATAAAGCATCACAGTCATACAAAAAGGGGAGGAAGTTCCAGAGGTGGACAATATGGTGGCAGAAACTCTTTTCCTCGAGGAAGAGGAAGAGGCATAGGAGGAGAAGTAAAATGATATGTATGTGGAAAGACAGGGCATATGTCTTGGGAATGTCCTGAGAGGAATAAGAAACAAGGAGGTGGAGAAGCTCACATTTCCAAAGCTCAAGGAAGTAATGTTGAGGAAGAAGTAGCGGAATATGGGAAATCTCTCATGATGAGGAAAGTTCTCTTAAAACGAGAGAAGGAAGAAAAAGAGCCAGTTCATAGAAACAGTCAGGACTACTTGCAAGACCAAAGACAGGGTATGAAAAGTGATCATAGATAGTGGAAGCACTGATAATTTAGTATCCACAGAAATGGTGCAAAAGTTGGAGTTGGAGACAACTGCACATATGAACCCGTACAAGGTATCGTGGTTGCAGAAGGGACACCAAGTCATGGTAAGTCGACAGTGCAATGTTGAATTCAATATAGGAGGTTATAAAGATGAGATTTTGTGTGATGTAATACCCATGGAAGTTTGTCATGTTCTGTTGGGAAGACCGTGAAAGTTTGACAGAAATGTCATACATGATAAGCGGAAAAATAATTACACCCTAGAGAAGAATGGTCATACACATATGTTGCTTCCAATGGAGGATAAGAAAGTAAATGAAGACGCTATCCCAAGCATACTTATCATGAGTGGGAAGGAAATATTGAATGACGTCAAGAAGGAACAAGGGATGAAGTTTTTTGTGGTGAGCAAGCCCATAGTCATCATTTCAAGTAATTTTGTGGATGATCTGCCTGCAGAGATTCAGGAACTGTTGGATAATTTTGTTGATATTGTGGTGGATGAGTTACCTCATTCTTTACCACCCATTAGGAGTATGAGTAATCACATTGACCTTATTCCAGGAGAAATTTTTCCAAACAAAGAAGAATATAGGTTGACACATCAAGAAAATGAAGAGGTCAAGAATCAAGTCCGAGAGTTGTTGTAGAAGGGTTTGGTCAGAGAAAGTTTGAGTCCATGTGTAGTACCAACTGTGTTGAGTCCAAAGAAAGATGGAGGTTGGAGAATGTACACGGATTATAGATTCATCAACAAGATTACCATCAGGTATAGATTCCCTTTACCCAAAATGGATGATTTGATGGATTGCTTGAGTGGAACAAAGAATTTTTCCAATATAGACTTGAAGAGTGGCTATCATCATATAAGAATGAGAGAAGGAGATGAATGGAAGACAAAATTCAAGACAAATGAAGGATTGTATGAGTGTCTTGTTATGCCATTTGGACTAACAAATTCCCCAAGAACATTCATGAGATTGATGAATGAAGTACTCAAAGACTTCATAGGTAAGTTTGTAATTTTTTTATTTGGATGATATCCTAATTTTCAGTAAAACTGAATAAGAGAACTTAAGGCACTTGACATTAGTGATGAGGAGGTTACAGCAGGAGAAGTTGTTGATAAATCTGAAGAAATGTTCTTTCAAATTAAGAAAGAAATCATATACTTGGGTTTTGTGATCTCTTCAAATGAATTGAAGATGGATCCAGAGAAGGTGAGGGAAATCAAAGAATGGCCTTCTCCAAGAAGCATATTTGAGGTGAGAATCTTCCATGGATTAGCAAGTTTTTACAGGAAATTCATCAAGAAATTTAGTGGAATGTGTGCACCCATAATGGACACTATAAATAAAAAAACACAATTCTTTTAATTGGACAGCAGAAGATGAGAAGAGATTCAGAGTATTGAAGGAGAAGATAACATAGCTGTTGATTCTGGTTCTTCCAGATTTTAAGAATATATTTCAAGTGAGGTGTGATGCAATAAGCATGGATTTTTTGTTGGGATTTCCAATAACCCAGAGGTTGCGTGATTCCATATTTGTTGTGATTGAAATATTTTCAAATATGGAACACTTCATACCATACCAGAAAACCAGTGATGCTACACACATAGAAAATGTTGTTTTCAAGGAGATTGAGAGATTGCATGGCTTTCCCAAAAGTATAGTCTCAGACAGAGATACCAAGTTCGTGGAACACTTTTGGATAACTCTGTGGAAAAAGTTGGGGACAAATTTTTCTTTCATTTCATCATATCACCCTCAGAAAAATGAACCGACTGAGGTGGTAAATTATTTTTTAGGGAATTTGTTGAGGAGTTTGGTCACTGAACATCATAACCAGTGGGATCAAATTCTTCCCCGGTCAAAGTTTTCTTATAATGATTCTCCAAACAAAAGCACTAGAAAAAGTACATTTCAAATAGTCTATGGAATTCATCCAAGAGGAATTTCGGAGTTAATGGATTTGAAACATAATGAGTTCCAAAGTGTAGGAGAAGAAGACTTTGTTGCAGAGATGCAGAAGCTTCATGATTAGATAAAGAGATAGTTGCAGGAGAGCAGTCAGAAGTATAAAATCCAAGTTGATCAGAAAAGAAGAGAAGTTCATTTCGAAGTTGGGGATTTAGTTTTAGCACACATGAGGAAAGAAAGGTTCCCAAGGGGAACATATAACAAATTGAAGATGAAGAAAATAGGACCATGTAAGATCCTCAGAAAGTTTGATGCAAATGCTTATGAGATTGAACTGCCATAGGATGTGGGAATATCATCCATATTCAATGTTGTAGACTTGTACCCTTACAAGATGGATGATCCAGGAGGATCAAATGATCAAAAGGAGATTCAATGGGAAAAGAAAATGCCCACAGCAGATAAGCCACAAATGGAGAAGATCATAGATCAGAGGATTAGTAATAAGACCAAGAGCAAGACTTATTTTGAGTACCTGGTGAATTGGAAGGGTCACCCAACAAAGGATGCTAGTTGGGTGAATGAATATGGCATCCAAAATCATGGGAAAATAGTGTAGGAGCTCATGGACATGAGTCCATGAATTTTTGGCCAGAGGAGTATGATGTAGGAGCATCGCCATCAGCAATTAAAGAGGCTAGGTGGAGGACAAATCAACACCAAGTGCACAGATTTTAAATTGTTTTTGAATTCCAATGAGGGAACATAATTTTGTTTTGAAAGGATTTTGATTTAAAGCTTTAAAATATTTTGAGGAAAGATCCATCACATAAGGCCATCGAAGTTGTAATCATTTTAATTATCAGATAAGGTTGTACAAACACTGAGTATTGACTCATATATGAATGTAATTTCCATTCAATGTAATAGTCCTTAGTATATGAATGTATTAACTATGATAGGATAGCTCTAAGGTAGTATAGAGGGAAGGCTCAAGAAACCTCTCCATGTATAAATATATGTATTGTATGCCCAAATGAGGTTGTTGAATGTTATTGTTATTGCTGCGGATTATTATTTGAGAGAGTTGTTGTTAGAATATAATGGGTGTGCTCATTTTACCATTGACAATATCACTATTGTCATCCAACCATAGGCCAAATCCACCCTCCGAGCACCTTAACCTTGACAGAGAATCACTCTGGAAGAAAACCCTAGGCTAGATAGCCAAACAAAGGGTAGCACACCTTTCCCCAAGGATAACACATCAACAAGAGCTGATCAGATAGTCCAAACCCTAGCAAGAGATATTCCAATCCAAAACATAACTACTAGCTGCAGTAGCTGCAATGGCAACTCTCCTCAAACCTGCGCACAAGACTGGGCACTGCAGTGCGCACCAATTGCTACTCTGCAATTTTGAGACTGTGACAAATGAGATACTGGCGCCCTGTATTTATAGTATTCCTGGCTAACTACCTAGGACGAATTCTTATTCTGGGTATCTATCTGTTCAGTATATTATTATTTCTTCTGGACGACTTGTTCTCTTGGAGGCTAATAACCTAATACAAATTATCTTCTTGAGCAGACAAGTCTTCTAGGGTTATTTAGCCAACTCATTGGGGTTTCTCTTTCTTCCTGGAGTATTATATTCTCGTCAGGTTTACACATGGAGGTAAATACCTCCCACAACTACCATAATATCAACACTCCCTCCTAGCTATGGAGGTGTTACAGGTAATGGTCTTGAGAACAAACATACCATTCACCCGGTAGCAACAACATAGTTGTATAGACTAGATCATGAGCACCATCATCTCCATCAATGTCATCAACTGCATCATCTTTTGAAACAATACTCCATCTGAGTAATCAAACATGATGTTGAATAAGTCACTCACACCACATAGTGATACAAGAGTCATTCTTCTAATCTGGACATACGTCCTAGAAGAGTAGATGTTCTGAACCATTTTTCGTCTGGGAAATCTGTGTCCTTTAATCATCCATCTGGATGATAATCATTTACCAAACTACTTGATAGTATTCAAGGCAATCAAAACAAAAATAGAACACAACTATGTCTATCCATAGTAGTACATAACTACAATCTAGTGGTACACTACCACACCAAGTAGCAAACAAGTACTTGATTAGTAGCATATAGTCACGAATAGTGGAACACATCCACCACAATAGTATACATCTACTGTCATACAATCTTCATAACAATCATCTGATATCAACCTGCACTGAAATAATGTTATGATATAAAATGAAGCATCTAGGGCAATCTTTCACTCACATCTATGAGATCTGAAAGAATATCTTCCCTCAGAGTAGAACAATGAGATATCTGGACTATTCTTCTCAAGCAAGGAAGAATAATTTTCCTGTCTTCTGAACCTGGACCATTCCCCACCCTGGGCCATTTTTCCTACACTAATCAAAGTGCTCCCTGGAGAGAATGTATAAACCCTAACGAATACCTGTCCCTGATTGCGAAGCCTGGACCATTCCCCACCCTGGGCCATTCCTCCTACATTATTCAAATTTCACCCTGGAGAGAATGTATAAACCCTAAGGAATGACTGTCCAGACCAGTTCCTCTATTAACCACAAGAGGAAAAGATTGTCATGTATCAACCTCCAAAACTGACCATTCCTCATGTTAACCACAATGAGAAATCGTTGTCTGGCGAGGTAGACCAGTCTTCTTGAGTAACCCTCAAGAAGAGAGACTACCCTATACCACTCCCCATTTTAACCACAATGGGAAGTCGTTGTCTATGATACATCAACAATCTGGACCATTTCCCATGTTAACCACAATGGGAAATCACTGTCCGTCATAAATCTCAATCCACTTTCCGAACAAGAAAGAATTTGTCCAAGCTGGACTATTTTTCAATGAACGTCTTCAATAATATTTTTAGTGCTCCCTCCCAACCTGGGAGTCATCTCTTCCTTTTTCAATAAGGAAGTCATCTCCACGAGCTCCATCTTGAGTACGCAAAATCTTTCATCTTTTACCAAAATGTCTTCTTATCTTCTCATCTGTGGAGATATGTATTGGAGAACCACTTTCTCCTTTCTGGACTCCATTACGGATAATGTAATGCTTGATATCTAATGTACTTAGGTCTGGAACACTAGTTTTCTCTGAAGAATTCATGTATCTCTAATCAATAGAGTATATTATTGTTGGAAAATTGGAACATATCCATGTGGAACTTCTTCTATCATAATGAGATCTGATCTACTGAGTAATTATCTTGATACAATATCTTTGTTATAGAAAATCTTCACCACGCTTCTGCTATGCACTGGAGGTTCTCCACCAAGTTGTCTTCTTCTATTTGCATAGAAGGGTCTCTTTCTGGTATGCCTCAAAGTCTTGAGGTTTCTCTTCATACACTCTTTATTCAATTTCTCTGGAGAACATTCTTTGTATTCATCTGATGTAGAACTCCAACTCATGAATGTTATGGATGATATAATGACTCATGTAGAGATATGTCTAGTTTACTAAAACAAGTAATCATCATAGTCTTCTCCATTCATCTAGGAGAACCTCTAGTTCTAGATCTCGCAATTCTTTCATTCATAAGTCTTCCATACACTGTTCTTCATCACGACTTTCAGTTCCTCTGCTTGATTTCTTTTATTGAGTTCATATCAGGCTGACAATCTTGTGATTCTTGATACAATGACTGGTTGTTTTGGCTTCTCTTTCTTTATTTGAATCTTTATGTTCTTCCTCGTGTTTATCTCTTGGATCCATGGAGTAGATTCCATGCCCTAAAGATTCCATTTCTTTCTTTCATCACAGGATCACAGATGTGGATGGACAACCAGGGATACTTTAAAGATTCTCTTTGAAGATGACTTCTTCTGAGGATACATATTGTCTTTCATGGCTGCTATCATGGATCTATACTTCATCATATTCAATGGATCATAGGATTAGCTCCCTCCTAATCCTTGATTCATGTATGAGTGCATATAATCGACTCCCTCCGTCTAACAAAGTCCATGCTTCCATCTGCATCCTTATTGTCTTCTGCAGAGTCCATGCTTCCGTCTTGTTGTCTTCTACAAAACGTCATAAGTCTTTTTCCAATTTCCTCTTGATTGCTGACTTATTTCTGTCTTTGCTTCTTCTAAGTCTCTTCATGATTGATTCGACATATTTCATCC
>SNQJ01S0081598.1:10567-27426 GCA_010110895.2 Picea sitchensis
CAACCCAATTAGCACACTCCCTGACTCAATCCGGAGTCCAAGGGGTTCCACCGATGCCTCTGCATCATCAAGGTCCAAAACCCTGCACACTCAATAAAACTAAGTCAATAGCACCTGTCTACATCAAATAGTAAAACATCATGTCGTCTATCATAACGCATCATAATCAAGTATAAATGTTTTAACATCAGAAAAGTCCAGATCACTTGCGAGAAAGTGTCCTCAAATAATAAGTTTTCTCAGTGCGCCAAAGCGGGATGTTACAAAATTCCTCAAGCCAGAACATCAAGACCCCGATTGGACCAAGGGCATCCATCGAAGCTACGTCAAAGAGGAATATTGGATGATGCTCATAATTTTGCAGAAATTCCTCACCTACGAAGGAAGGTATGCAATAACCTTCATTTATCATTTGAATCTTTTATCACATTTCGAGGGAGGACCACAGATTGATTTTCCTCACTTCCTATGGATGATTTTAAAGAATATGGTGAGAGGAGTGAGGTCAATTTCTCAGAAACCTGAAACTAGCCTTCGTCACCATGGCTTAATAAAACTTTTGGTTGTCCATGCTTTAAGGGTGCAAGGTAGTAGTTGGAAGCAACTACTCCAACAGAATTTCTCTCAAGAGAGAATGTCCAAATTTGTTGAAACACAGGATGTGGGGATACATGGTTAGGGTTCAAGCAAAAGGAAAAGAAATAAAGAAGGAAGACATCAGGATGTAAAGAAGACATTGTTACGCCCAGCTCATCCCAGCCCATTGAGAAATCAGTGACAAAAAAGTTTGTTGTAGGGGAACCTACTACATCGATGAAGAGGAAAGCCACCCAATCCCAGAAAACAAGTCCAACATCGATTCAAAAGGATAAGAGACAAAAGGAAGACTCTGAGCTAGGGGGACAATCAGACAGCGTTCCTGAATAAATCATCGAGTTTTCATTAGAACCAGCCAGCCAAGTAGAAAAGACCCCTGACCTCAACATACAAAAAAAGAAAAAGGTTGTACAGTCTAAAGTATCTAACTCATTCGTGTTCCCTAAAGATAATTTATCATAGATTAAGAAACAAAAGAATAAGGAGACATATCAATAGGATATTTCACACGAGGAAACTATCAAATCCCCTCCAGAATCCGTTAAGGAATTGGAAAATATCCCTAAGGTAGTTACTCTGTCTTCCCAAAAATTGGCCAGTGAATTGAAAGAAACTGCTAAGGTGACAAGTAGAGACAAAAAGAAGCTCTAAAGGGAGAAGGCATGAAGGGAACGATTTCCAAAACCTATGCCTCAATCTTCCAGGATAGAAGTAAGGGTTGGCCAGCAGAAGCAGACTCCAAAATCCATGACTCAGGACCTCAAGATAAAAGTCAAAACGACACAGGAAAAACAAGTGTCCAGGCCTACAACCGTTAGTAAAATAAAGAAGAGGAAGTTGTTTGAGGAGATTCCTACCCCTGTTATCAAACCTGAGTTTCCCATATGAAGGACCACAAGAAGCATGGCCAAGAAAGTGACAGTTCCAAATATACCTTCTCTCCAAAAGGAACCCATGGATATTTCGAGTTCTCCAGAAAACAGAAATGGTTGTGGAGCTACAGTAAATGAAACAAAAGGATTGGTGACAGAGACTTTGAGGGGTCTAAGAAAATAAAAAGAATCACGAGAGGAGGTGACCAAGGAAGCAATCCCATCTAGCTTGGATAAGTCCCTGAACAAACAAAAAATGATAGAAAAGATTGAGATGTTGAAGCAAGAAATTGAAGAATATAAGGTATTGGACAGACATATCAAGGCAGAGAATGCCCAGTTGAAAGAACAACATGCAGATGTCTCTGCTAAACTCAACAAGGTCTTACGATTGATCCAATACACTAGGGTAATTAAGAAGGAGTTAACGAGTGAAGTTTATGGTTTCAACATCTTGCAACCGGAGAAATGAGAGAGAAGGATTCAATTTTTCAGAAACATTTTGGGTATCATTTTTGGATGATGTTGCATGAGGACATGCAATACCTTCAGCATGGGGGAAATGTTGAGTCCCCATTTTGACATGTATAATGTCCTATATTACCTTGCATTCGATTCTTTTTACCTATGTTATAAGCCTATACTTGACTATTTCCTCCCAAACATATACCTAATGACCTTGTTCATGTTTATAAGAGGTAATTGATTATTTAAATCATGTTTTGTTTAACTTTCTTGAATTAATTCGATTAAAGTGTTCTATTTTGTATAGTCCTAACGGTTTGACTCATGAGCAGCCTATTCTGGTACTTGCGCCATTCCAGTACTACAAGTCATCGTGCATTCCGGTACCAAATCTATTTTGGTACCCAAGGCATTTTTGATTTGGTACTATCTGCTCCACATCCATTCTGGTATTGTCTGCTCTGCATCCATTTCGATACCCAAATTCGCGACTGTGTGTATTCCGGTACCAAAACCTCTGTTTCCAAAATGCACCAGTTGGACCAGTATGATGATGAAGATTTCGAGAAGGCAGTTGGATCGAAGCTTCCAAATCAGTTTTCCAGATTACGAGGGACTCTATCACTCATGCACTTTGTGTCATGAGGATAGAGTCGATTCCTAGAGATTCGATGTAAATATCATTTGTAATATCTTTAAAACTGTTTAATGTTTATCCATAGATATTGATAGTATCATCTACCTTCTATATAAGGAACTTTGTATAGGTGATAGTGTGTGGATGATGAGGAATGCAATGATGTATTTTTTCAGAACCAGATAATACATATCGTTTCTATGTATGAGGTGAAGAACTGTTGATTCAATTTACCAGTTGAATTAATGCAAAAGATCTATTATGCCAATTTTTTAGTACGAGTAAAACGTTCTAGTCTGTTATTTCCTTAAGAGGTTCCTTGTTGGTTCGGCAAGGGTCCACCGCCCCAACCAAGGTAAACCTCCCTATATACGTTTTGTGTGACCATGTGAGTGTTTTACAGTAAGTGTGTTGTTAATGATTTTTAATCTATTTCCATAGTTCAGCATTGAGTGATTTATTTTTGATTCGATGTTAACAAATTAGGTATTAGATTGAATAGATATTTCCTTCTCAAGTATTGGAGATTTCCATTCAATTGTCTGAAGTGTGGGATTGGTATCTTGAGTGTATGATTGCAGTAGTTTTGGTATATCAAGGAACCAGAAGACTTTATATCTTATCTTCACGCTCCATAATGAAGTCTCTCAGTTATACTGACTACTCCTTGTAATGGTTTGTTTGAATTGCATAAAGATGAAATTGATTTCGATTTCAAGAGTGATTGGAGTTTATTTCTATTTATTGTTTTGATTGCTACATGAGACAAGATTCTTCAGTTCATCTCCCTAATTCATAAGCCTGGAATGAACAGACTTGTTCCCCTAGGATAGAATCTTTTTGATTGGTTGTTTGTTTGAAGAAGTTTCATTATCAGTTTTCTCTTCTAAGTTCAAAGGTGTTTGAAGTATTCAAAAATCTTAGATACAGAGTTTTATGTTATTAATTATTTCCTATGTACAACAGACATAGATAGGTTACCTGTTCTCGGCACATACAGTGTAACAACTCTTTTGATTATGAATATTGGATTGACATATAAATGAGTGTAAGATATACATTTAACATATTTATACACCAACATGTCTCATGGAAGTGACGCTTGGTACAAAAGGGAGCAATGAGGCTCCAATATGTGGCTACCGATGAGAAGGTTGTGGATGTGCTGACAAATCCATTGTCAAGGATGCAATTTGAGTACTTCAGGGACAAGCTCGACATATTCCCTCTTCAAAGGGAGTGATGGATTCACATGTTATCGCAGGGTAGTGGATGTCCTAATGACATGTTGTAGCCATTGGAGAGATACCCACCAGCCCTAGATGCATGTTGAAGAGAGGAGGTACAGATGTTATTGAGGGGTATTGGATGTCATGCATAAGATATCCTAGTTTTCTGTGGGAAACTGGATAGTCTCATGATGACATGTTGTAGCTATTGGAGAGCTACCCACGGGCCTTGGATGCATGTTGTGAAGTCACAAGGGTGCACACGATGGGGTACAAATGCATTGTAAGGTAGTGGATGTCTAGGGACATGTTGTAGTTATTTGAGAACTACCTATAGGGCTTAGATTCATTTGTTTTGAAGTCACGAGGGTGCACGTGATGAGGTACAGATGCATTGTAAGGTGGTGGATGTCCTGGGGACATGTTGTAGTTATTTGAGAACTAGCCACAGGCGTCGGATGCATTGGTTGTGAAGTCACAAGGGTGCACATGATGAAGTACACATGCATTGTGAGGTAATGAATGTCATGGTGACATGTTGAAGCTATTTTAGATCTACCCACAGGTAATCTACAAAGGTAATATTCATAGGTAATATTGGCATAATGTAGAATGTCTCACTCGTTGAGAGGGAGTGTTCATGTTTGGGCAGCATCGGAAAGACATTCTACTAGATTGATAATTAACAATGAGCTTATTAATTAGTAAGCAATATTATTAATTATAATATTATTNATATTTATGATATAAAGTATAAAGCATAAAGCATAAATATAAAGTATATTTATATTATATGTATAATATAATATAAAGTATAAATATATTTATTACCCAAGGGACGCATCTCTTCATGGATGGTCACCATGGTCACCATATGTTCTTTATATATAGAAAACTCATCATTGTAATAAGAGATTCATTCACATACAATATCATCTCTTATGAAAAATCAACATATTGCATATAACTTCACATGAGAAAGGAGGATATATTGAAGGGTGATAGATTATTGATGGCATCTTAATATCTCATGAGGCGATATCAAAGAAACATTAGAGGCCTTTCTAATTTCCTCTAGAACCCTTATTAATATAGATAAATCCATCATTTTCTTCTTCTTTCTTCTTATTCAACATCCCATTGATTACACAATGCAATATAGTGTGAATATTTGGTTTTCAAGAAAGGGCACTTCCTTCAAAATACCTAGGATCTCCTTGCATTGAGAATTACTGAGAATCATATTCTTGAAAGACCTCTTCTCCAAGATTGAACTTAAACTTGTATCATGGACCTTCAAATCCATTAACTTCCCCAACAGATTAAATTTTCTCAAGTTTATTCTTCATTCCATGCCTCTTTATCTTTTGTTAGTTCTATAAGCTCTTTCTAAGATTCTAAAATCCATTAAAATTATACAAATATCCTTTCTTTGGGGGGGTCCCAAAATATAAATAAAATGGCCTATTATATCCTAAGACAAGGTCTCTCTTACAAAATATTTAGGAGGCTTAAGAGTTCATGACCTTGATATCTACAATAAGGTCCTAGTAGCAAATAACTAGTGGAGGTGGCTCAACAACAAGGAAGAGTTATGGCAAAATATGGTGCACAAAATATGCAAGAGATGCAGAAGAAAAATGCATCATAAGAATGGAAGGGGACCACCCAAGATCTATGATTTTGACTAATGCTTGGAAAAAAAAATGCATACCTCAAAATCAATCCATTAGGGAAATCAAAGATGTGAACTCTGCTTTATTTTGGGATGACTCCTACTAGTGACAAGCATAACTATGCAAACAAGAAAATCTTGTGGAATTCAAAAATACATTCCACACCTGAAACTACCATATTTTTAGTCAATATTAGGAGGAAATCTCATATACAATGGACACTAGATGGAAATCTTGGAAAACAAGTCATACCTAGCCACCAACAATAAACCCAACCTTAAACAAGGTATGGCAACTAGCTATAGGATTCCTTCTATGATTGATTTGGAATGAATGCAATCATAGAATATTCAAGGGGGAGAAAAGGAGTATAAAGTTTGTGTGGGTTGAGATCTCCTAAAATATAAAAGAAACCATGCTCTCAATGTCATGGGCACTGAAAAGAAAAAAATGTTCAAACAAAGAGAAAAGAGTTCCCCATATTTGAGCATTGAATAAGGGGATTTGTCAAAGAAACTTAAAGCATTCTCTCCTCATGATAAACTTATAGAAACATGGTCCCCAATACCCTTGGACTTGATAAAACTAAAGTTTGATGGGGTTTCAAAAGGGAACCCTAGCCCATCAAGCCTCTCATATATACATGAATTTTTCATAGATGCCTCAAGACTTAATATGAGTGTTTTGGGGTCCTTGAGGACAAATACAAACGATTTAGTTAAACTAGAAACTTTGGAAAATGGTGTTGGGTTCTTTTTTTCCACTTGGGTGAGAAAAATAGGTCACTTAACTATCTACTTAGGTCAGAAAGACAGCACAACAATTCATTAGTTTATTAGTGAATCCACTAAATAGAAAATAAGAAATAAACAACAAAGACATAAAAACTAAACTAAGCATGTAACAACTAAAATTGATGCAAGAAAGAGACACAAGGAATAGCTACCAAGTGAGACTGGTATTTGAATTGATAACACCTAGGAGAAGTATGGGAACTTATGAGTCCCCCCTTCCCCCTTGGGAAGGATATTGATGCCCCAAATACAAAGCTTTATCTATTCCAACAATGCCTAAAAATGAAAATACAATGGTGAAGAATTGACAATTGAACTTCTCAAGAGAAGAGAGGTGCAACACTTGCTATGAATTCTCAAAGATATCTAGGAGAAATATGGCTTCTCAAAGACAATTTGAACAGTATACAATACTCAAATTGATTCTTCTTTTTTGCATATAATGATCCTCTATTTATAAGAAGATTGCTATATATTTCAGAACTAGTTTCCATTGTGAATGGGGAGGCCTTTGAAGGTACCTACCATCCTTTTAGTGATCCCAAGTTGAAATTTTAGGGAGATTTTGTGGTATGGTCGAGATCTACTTCTTACCAGAAGTGGTCAAGGCCCGACCAAAATCATCATTTCATTGTTTCTGCATCCACGTGGGCTTCTTGATTGGAAGTCACATGAACCATGCACTGTGCATGTTGTACGCTATATTAACTTGCGCAGATGTGCACACATTATCTTTGTTGAATGTGCACGGAAATTTGGGATATGTTTTGCATAGTTTTATGACTATCTGGCCAATCTTGGTTGTGATCATCCTGTAATTATTGGTTGTATGTTGTACTTGTGCTAATTGTTTCTTCATCCATTGTCTATGTTTATATGAGCAATATTTTGGTGATAACAGATGCCCCCTAATGTGTGAGGTTAGGAGCATACGTATATCCTAAATACATCATCGTTTATTTTGGTGATGATGTCATTGTGTGGAAGCATGAGAGACTCTGTAGTGAGGAATTGTGAGAGAAACCTATTGGAGGGAGAGGGGACGAGTATATGGACCAAGTATTCTCTAGAAAATAAAATTTATGTACAAATGAGGAGGGCATGCCCCATGCTCATTTCATGAAACCATAAAGGGATAACAATAACTGAAACTGTTGACGAAGTAGATATCTGTAGTGCCCTCGGGGGCATGAAAAACCACAAACGATGTTTCTGATGATTGAATTGGCTCTAAATATAGGTATGAAAAACTCATAGGCATTAATGGCCTATCAAATTCATAGTTATTCGGTTGTGACTGGAAAATGCAATGGTCACATAGTAAGACCCACTGTAACATGAAACTTGTTGGATTCAAATGTTATGGGGGTCAACAACATCAAAAAGTAATGAGGATTGTTTCTGTGACATCCAATACTACTCATTAATAGTGGAATGAGATCCAATATACTGCCACCTTCCTGGAAACTTGTGTGTATGTCAACAGGAAGGGGGCGCAACTGCAAAAAGAAAAGGGTTTATTGACATCGATTGATCAAAATGGTGTCAGGAACTATATTGGTGAAGGTGAATGAGTTGGTAGTCTTGAACAATGCCTAGAATATACAATATTCAACAACTTCCCTTGGTTTGGGGGTTTTGATGGATGACAGTAACTATAAAACATGATCTGGTGTCAAGCGGACGACCACATATTGGGTAAACTATGTTGAATGGGTGAGACTGCAAGGAGATGTAATATAGGTCAAAATATGGGGTATGGATGTCTGTAATGGTCAGGAATGTGGCCATGGTACAAATATATTGCAGAGGTGGTGATGAAAGTGAAATTCCCCAACCAAGGGAGACATGGGTTGTTGTGTTCCAAGGAAAAACATCGTCGGCTGCGACAAAAAAAATCTATTGTACTTGCTAAAATTTGAAATGTGATTTATACAATTACCAAATGAATAAAGAATGATTGAGTTGAAAGTACACATACATAAATGGGTGCCCTAGTGAATTATGTGTGGGCCTTCTTGGGGTGCAAGTATTTGAGATGTAACTTATGAAGGGTGGGGGCCCCATGGGTGGGATTTTGTACCAGGTAGATGAATGGAGGATGAATTTGCATATGGACAATTGATGTTGGGTGATATGGAGGTCTAATGATAATGCGGAGGTGCATTTAATGTAACCAAGAACATGATGTAGGATTCCATAATGGTGTGCTTAGCATGATGATGAGGAAGAAGTATGAGGTTCTTACTCTGGGGTGTAACACTGCCAAGACTCCCAATCCTATTGGATATAATAGCATGAGTGTCAATATGACACAGGGTAAATATATGTGGGACAACTGATGGATGTGAGAATGCTATCAGTTGAGAGTACCTAAATGGAATGGAGGTGATGGTATTGTAGATCTGGGTGTGGGGAGCCTAAGGACAAATGTCAAGGGGTGTAACTGGGATATGCGGTTGTTTACAAAGGGCATGAGTGCATGCTAGTTTTGAACATATACCTGAAGGGGCCATAGGGTGGCCAAGACTGAATGGGTTGTATATTGTTGTACCAAGTACCTACACACACAAACATCAAATACCCAAAGTGAAAAATATATAATGATAAAGAACATATGATAGCTATTTGATATAAATTATAGTGGGAAATCGTACATGAGATTTTGACATTGGTGGGAAAAATGGTCCCTTGATGAAAATTTTGGGTGCCTCTAGAAGGATTCCAAGGAAAAATGAATTCCTAGAAGAGGAAATCCCTAAAGGAGGCTAGGGAATGATGAGTTCCTAGGAAAAGGAACTCCCTAAGGAGGCCAGGGAACCATGAGTTCATGAAAAAGTCACTCCTTAAAGGAGGCCAAAAAACAATGAGTTCCTAGAAAAGGCACTCCCTAAAGGAGGTCAGGGAACCATGGGTTCTCGAACAAGGCCCTCCCTAATCGAGGCCAAGGATTGATGGGTTCTTGAAAAAGGAACTCCTTGAATGAGGCCATGGAACAATGAGTTCCTGGAAAAGGAACTCCCTGAAGGAGGTCAAGGAACCATGGGTTCCCGAACAAGGCCCTCCCTAATGGAGGGCACAGAATAATGGGTTCCTAAAAAGGAACTCCCTGAAGGAGGTCATGGAACCAGGGGTTCCCGAACAAGTCCCTCTCTAATGGAGGCCAAGGAATGATGGGTTCCTTAAAAAGGCACTCTCTGAAGGAGGTCGAGGAACTATGGGTTCCCAAACAAGGCACTCCCTAAGGGAGGATATGTTTCCTGATGGGGGGAACTAAAAATCATCAAGGCTAAGGGGGCCTTTCCACAAGAAGTAATGAAACTATCTTGGTAGATCATTTCAATTATTTCATGTGGCTTGTAATCACATGATATTTGGGGGTCATGGGCTCATTTTTAAGGGGTTTGGATGTTGCATGACTAGTGGCAATGGACACATAGTGCATGGACTCAATTAGAGAAACGTGATGTGGGATTCTATTATGAGAATCCTGAGGGGGGGGGGGTTAGTGTAGGAGAGTTTATCGATGGTGATGATGCATCCCTCATGTGGGAATATCATGACTCGAAAGAGGGAAGACACCAAAGAACTCATGGCATAGATGAAATCACAGCGTAGGAGAATATTGCAATCCAACAGACCATCCATGACAACAACATTGATCAAAATTATCTTACCACCTAACTCAATGGGGATATTAGGTAAGATCCCTAAGGGTGAACAGAGTATACCAGATTAAGTAAGATCCTAAGTATGGTTGTCAATCTATTGGGCTATTTTTTCCAATTGGTTGAGAAAAAAAAAGGTCCCTTAACTACCTAGTTAGGCCAACAAGACAACACAACAGTTCGTTAGTTGATTAGTGGATCAACTAAATAGAAAATAAGAAATAAACAACAAAGACATAAAAACTAAACTAAGCATGTAACAACTAAAATTGATGCAAGAAAGAGACACAAGGAATAGCTACCAAATGAGACTGATCTTAGAATTGATAACACCTAGGAGAAGTATGGGAACTTATGAGTCCCCTCTTCCTCCTTGGGAAGGCTCTTAATGCCCCAAATACAAAGTTTTCTCTCTTCTAACAATGGCAGAAAAGGAAAATACAATGGTGAAGAGTTGATAGTTGAACTTCTCAAGAGGAGAGAGGTGCAACACTTGATATGAATGCTCAAAGAGCTCTAGGAGAAAGATGGCTTCTCAAAGACAATTTGAACAGCATACCAATACTCAAATTACTTCTTCTTTTTTGCATACAATGATCCTCTATTTATAGGAGGATTTTTAGATATTTCACAACTAGTTTCCAAAGTGAATGATGATGCAGGATCATCTCCATTAGCAATTAAAGAGGCCAGGTGGAGGACAAATCAGCACCAAGCACATATATTTTAAATTTTTTTTGAATTCCAAGGAGGGTGCGTCATTTTGTTTTGAAAGGAGGGTGCGTCATTTTGTTTTGAAAGGATTGTGATTTAAATCTTTTAAATATTCTGAGGCAAGATCCATCACATAAGGTTGTCAAAGTTGTAATCATTTTAATTGTCAGATAAGGTTGTACAGATACTGAGTATCAACTCATATCTGAATGTAATTTCCATTCAATGTAATAGTCCTTAGTAGATGAATGTATTAACTATGATAGGATAGCTCTAAGGTAGTCTGGACGGAAGGCTCGAGAAGTCTCTCCATGTATAAATACATGTCTTGTATGCCCAAATGAGGTTGATGAATGTTATTGTTATTGATACGGATTATTATATGAGAGAGTTTTTGAAGCTTATGAAGAGTTCCAGAGATTTGTATGAGTCCATATACATATTTTATTGAATGAATACAAGCATAGAGGTATGATCCCAATTGTATGGTGTTGTGTTCATCTGAGTTATTTAAGTACATGTGATGTTTCTTTATGTTCTCTGTGTTTTATTTGTTTATGTATCTTTTATGCATGGATATGTTTTTCATGGTTAAGTGTAAAAACCTTTGATGTTTCTGTAAGTTTCAATTGTTTCTCTTTTGATATTCCTAGTGCAAGGAGTGCATAGTGCCTACAAGGAGTGTGTAGGCCAAGTCGAGATAGATTCATAAGCTCAGAAGAGATAACGTGAATTTACAGTTGAAGTGCAAGGAGTGCACAGTTGTTTAGTTAAAGTGCAAAGAGTGCACAGTTGCTCAGTGGAGAGAAAATATTGGAGAAGACCCGTGGAAGGAGTGCGTCGGGAAAACACTTTGTTTAAGTGTTGAAGAAGTCTTGGAGAAGACGAGCACAAGGAGTGTGTAAGGAAGATTTGTTTTCAAAAATATCTATGTCCAAAACTTCTCAGAAAATCAAAGGCTGCAAGGAGTGAGCCAGAGGTGTGGATAACTCAAGGAATTAAAGCTCAGGAATCCTTCAGGAGGAGAGGATTTGTTTGTTTCAAGAGTCGAACAGTTGAGATCAGTTTGGGAGAATACATGATATTTTTTCACCCTAGATCTGGATAAGCAGCATGGGGTTTAACACTAAAAGTTGTTGAGACTTCACGAGTTTGGAAGAAGTCATGCGTGAAGTATATAGGAGGAGTTATCAAGGATTTCCACAGTTAATATATGTTCAGGATATCACAGAAGAGTGGACATTCATTGGATCAGGAGGAGTTGTGCGAGGGTTAATCGAAGAATTCCTTTAGAATTCGGGCATTCGGTAGATTTGGTGTGTAGAGAATTTGGGACCCCCGAAGTCCTGAAGGCCTCATTTAATCATGGTCGTCTGAATCTTGAGGAAACATGTCAACAGATCATGTACTCTGGTGGACTAGTACTCCAGAGGAAGTTGGGAGTGGTGATTTAAGAGTGGAGGACCCCCGAAGTCCTGAAGCCCCGTAGTTCATTAGAGTCGTCCATCGGCAGGGACACCCTTCGTCAGATTAGAAGATATGGAGGATAGACAATTAGGGAGAATAGCAGGAAGCGAATTTTGATCTCTTCGAAGTCCTGGATTATGGATTTGATCTGGACCGTCAATCATAGGAAGGAAACATGACAGCAGATACAGAGGTCCGGCACTCCGGAAGAAATAGAGTGCAGTGTTGTGAGGACTTGTGAAGGCCCAAATTTTGAAGTCAATCCTAGTCATCTATTGGAGGAGGATGTGTGGAAAAATATCCTATAGTTCGAGGATGTAGCACTTCAGCAAAATCGAATTGTCGTGTAGAAAGGAACAAAATCCCCAGAGTCCCGAAATCATCCTGGTAGTCAATCAGGGATGAGACATGTGGAGGAAGGATAAATTTTTCGGCATTTCGACATCAGAAGATATAAAGAGTTGTGTCGTGTGGACAACCAAAAGAAATCATCGAAGCCCGAAGAGAAAGAATCGGGGTCGTCCATCCATCAAGCATGAGGACCGTCAATTCACAATTTAGGTGTATCCGCCAATTCAACGATCTGAAAAGTTGGTAAAAAGGCGTTTTGGAGAAATATTTGAAGCCCGAAGTGTGATAGAGGCGGAGATTCGTTGATCTGGCAGTGGATTAGATGTCCTATGATATGTCTTTTCAGCAATCGATGCTTTGCGGGTGTTGTGTGCCTTGGATGTGGTCGAAAACGGTCAAAGCCCAAAACAACATGGTTTAAACCACCGATCTCAGTGTTGGAGAGTTGTTGATATTTCCACCTATTGTTCGGCAATTCGCGAGTTGTACGTTTAAAGGAATTGAGAGATAAGAATGAAAATAAGTCTCGAAGTCCAGAAACGTTTTGGGATTGAAGTTTTGGCCCACGGTTTTGATCCTCGATCTCCAAGGAGGCTTTTCTAGTGCTCAGGGACTCCCAAAAAAGAGAATTTGCATTTGGGAAGAAGGTTTTAAGGACCTGTGTATTGAGATTTTGGGCTCGAAGGGAGCCCATGAGATAATCTTACCTCCCGACTAGAAAAATATTATACTGGGAGGTCACACGGACCCTGGGAGAGGGTGGGGTTTGAATCAAGTGGTATCAGAGCCCGAATTTAATCTTTGTGTGAAAGAAAGTTTAGAATCATACTACCAAGAAGACGTGCAGAGAGACATGTACTGAATCCATCCATGGAACAGGAAATAAGGCAACTTTGTGCGAGATTGGATGACATGGAGACAGCACAGAGGAGAGAACCTGATGTTGGTTATGTCAACGAAGATGAGAGTGAAGAAATGGAAGTTTAAGGAGTTGTAGAAGGAGATGTTGCAGAGGAACCTTGTTGAAAGCGGTTGTAAAAATGGGATCCATAGAAAAAATGGAAGTCTCAATGTATGAAGGCAACTTGGATGTTGAGGAGCTACTGGATTGGATAAGGGCCTTAGAAAAGTACTTATATTATGAAGATATAGAGGATGAAAATAATGTGAAGCATGTTGTTACTAGACTAAAGGGATATGTAGCGCTATGGTGTGATGAATTGCAAGATGACAGAAAACACAAAGGTAAGCAAAAGATCAAAAATTGTGATAGGATGGTAGATAAATTGAAAGATAAGTTCATACCCAAATACTATCAGATCAATATATTTAGGAGATTGAAAAACTTGAGACAGAAGGGATTATCAGTGAAATAATACACTGAGGAGTTTTACAGATTGAACATCAGAGCAAGACATCGAGAGAGCGATGAGGAAAAGGTTTCCAGGTATATTAATGGCCTAAGATATGAAATTTAGGAGGAAATCAACATGATTACAATGAGAATGGTGGAATATTCTTATTAGTCAGCACATAAAGCAAAAGCGAATTTGGCCAGGAAATAAAGCTAGTGAAATAGAGGAAAGAGTCCAAGCAGAGGCAAGGTAATTTTTCGAGAGAAGTTCTAGAAACCCAAACTTGAAGCTATAAAGCATCACAGTCATACAAAAAGGGGAGGAAGTTCCAGAGGTGGACAATATGGTGGCAGAAACTCTTTTCCTCGAGGAAGAGGAAGAGGCATAGGAGGAGAAGTAAAATGATATGTATGTGGAAAGACAGGGCATATGTCTTGGGAATGTCCTGAGAGGAATAAGAAACAAGGAGGTGGAGAAGCTCACATTTCCAAAGCTCAAGGAAGTAATGTTGAGGAAGAAGTAGCGGAATATGGGAAATCTCTCATGATGAGGAAAGTTCTCTTAAAACGAGAGAAGGAAGAAAAAGAGCCAGTTCATAGAAACAGTCAGGACTACTTGCAAGACCAAAGACAGGGTATGAAAAGTGATCATAGATAGTGGAAGCACTGATAATTTAGTATCCACAGAAATGGTGCAAAAGTTGGAGTTGGAGACAACTGCACATATGAACCCGTACAAGGTATCGTGGTTGCAGAAGGGACACCAAGTCATGGTAAGTCGACAGTGCAATGTTGAATTCAATATAGGAGGTTATAAAGATGAGATTTTGTGTGATGTAATACCCATGGAAGTTTGTCATGTTCTGTTGGGAAGACCGTGAAAGTTTGACAGAAATGTCATACATGATAAGCGGAAAAATAATTACACCCTAGAGAAGAATGGTCATACACATATGTTGCTTCCAATGGAGGATAAGAAAGTAAATGAAGACGCTATCCCAAGCATACTTATCATGAGTGGGAAGGAAATATTGAATGACGTCAAGAAGGAACAAGGGATGAAGTTTTTTGTGGTGAGCAAGCCCATAGTCATCATTTCAAGTAATTTTGTGGATGATCTGCCTGCAGAGATTCAGGAACTGTTGGATAATTTTGTTGATATTGTGGTGGATGAGTTACCTCATTCTTTACCACCCATTAGGAGTATGAGTAATCACATTGACCTTATTCCAGGAGAAATTTTTCCAAACAAAGAAGAATATAGGTTGACACATCAAGAAAATGAAGAGGTCAAGAATCAAGTCCGAGAGTTGTTGTAGAAGGGTTTGGTCAGAGAAAGTTTGAGTCCATGTGTAGTACCAACTGTGTTGAGTCCAAAGAAAGATGGAGGTTGGAGAATGTACACGGATTATAGATTCATCAACAAGATTACCATCAGGTATAGATTCCCTTTACCCAAAATGGATGATTTGATGGATTGCTTGAGTGGAACAAAGAATTTTTCCAATATAGACTTGAAGAGTGGCTATCATCATATAAGAATGAGAGAAGGAGATGAATGGAAGACAAAATTCAAGACAAATGAAGGATTGTATGAGTGTCTTGTTATGCCATTTGGACTAACAAATTCCCCAAGAACATTCATGAGATTGATGAATGAAGTACTCAAAGACTTCATAGGTAAGTTTGTAATTTTTTTATTTGGATGATATCCTAATTTTCAGTAAAACTGAATAAGAGAACTTAAGGCACTTGACATTAGTGATGAGGAGGTTACAGCAGGAGAAGTTGTTGATAAATCTGAAGAAATGTTCTTTCAAATTAAGAAAGAAATCATATACTTGGGTTTTGTGATCTCTTCAAATGAATTGAAGATGGATCCAGAGAAGGTGAGGGAAATCAAAGAATGGCCTTCTCCAAGAAGCATATTTGAGGTGAGAATCTTCCATGGATTAGCAAGTTTTTACAGGAAATTCATCAAGAAATTTAGTGGAATGTGTGCACCCATAATGGACACTATAAATAAAAAAACACAATTCTTTTAATTGGACAGCAGAAGATGAGAAGAGATTCAGAGTATTGAAGGAGAAGATAACATAGCTGTTGATTCTGGTTCTTCCAGATTTTAAGAATATATTTCAAGTGAGGTGTGATGCAATAAGCATGGATTTTTTGTTGGGATTTCCAATAACCCAGAGGTTGCGTGATTCCATATTTGTTGTGATTGAAATATTTTCAAATATGGAACACTTCATACCATACCAGAAAACCAGTGATGCTACACACATAGAAAATGTTGTTTTCAAGGAGATTGAGAGATTGCATGGCTTTCCCAAAAGTATAGTCTCAGACAGAGATACCAAGTTCGTGGAACACTTTTGGATAACTCTGTGGAAAAAGTTGGGGACAAATTTTTCTTTCATTTCATCATATCACCCTCAGAAAAATGAACCGACTGAGGTGGTAAATTATTTTTTAGGGAATTTGTTGAGGAGTTTGGTCACTGAACATCATAACCAGTGGGATCAAATTCTTCCCCGGTCAAAGTTTTCTTATAATGATTCTCCAAACAAAAGCACTAGAAAAAGTACATTTCAAATAGTCTATGGAATTCATCCAAGAGGAATTTCGGAGTTAATGGATTTGAAACATAATGAGTTCCAAAGTGTAGGAGAAGAAGACTTTGTTGCAGAGATGCAGAAGCTTCATGATTAGATAAAGAGATAGTTGCAGGAGAGCAGTCAGAAGTATAAAATCCAAGTTGATCAGAAAAGAAGAGAAGTTCATTTCGAAGTTGGGGATTTAGTTTTAGCACACATGAGGAAAGAAAGGTTCCCAAGGGGAACATATAACAAATTGAAGATGAAGAAAATAGGACCATGTAAGATCCTCAGAAAGTTTGATGCAAATGCTTATGAGATTGAACTGCCATAGGATGTGGGAATATCATCCATATTCAATGTTGTAGACTTGTACCCTTACAAGATGGATGATCCAGGAGGATCAAATGATCAAAAGGAGATTCAATGGGAAAA
>SNQJ01S0081598.1:31477-45967 GCA_010110895.2 Picea sitchensis
AGTCAAGATGGGAGATGTAGGGTATAAAGTGGTCTTTTATAGAGTCCACTATGATACTCATAGCATTGATGTCATTGTCTTTGAACTTCTCCATAACTGCAATGTTCTGTGGTTCCTTCTCTTTTCCTTCTTCAAACTCTGGTTCCATGATATTTCCTTTCACGATATCCAACACTTTATTCTTGGAAAGGATGAGGTAAATCCTTGTCTTCCAAACTCTGATGTTAGAGTATCCATCTAACTTGTTCTCTAACTTCATAGAATAAGTCATGGCTTCTTTGACTTGATCAAACCCTAGATTTGACCAAAAACTCAAACTTCACGTCTTGACTTGCTGAGAGTACCAGGAGATGCGCTAGGCTAGGGCACACTAATCTATCCATAAATTAGGTCAATATATTCACTTAAGTTGCCTCAACGAGAGGATTATGGTTTTTTCAACTGCACCTGCTAGTAACCCTAGCGGTAGTGCTATGGTGGTTGCTCTTGCTAGAAAACCTAGTGGTAGTTCTTCAACGAGCTTAGTATCCTTACGATTATGTTTCCTTCCAATGGTTAGAATGAATGAAGGAGGTGTGGGCCCATAACCTGTTAGAATATAATGGATGTGCTCATTTTACCATTGACAATATCACTATTGTCACCCAACCATAGGCCGAAGCCACCCTCCGAGCACCTTAACCTTGACAGAGAATCACTCTGAAAGCAAACCCTAGGCTAGATAGCCAAACAAAGGGTAGTGCACCTTTCCCCAAGGATAACACATCAACAAGAGATGATCAGATAGTCCAAACCCTAGCAAAGAGATATTCCAATCCAAAACATAACTGCTAGTTGCAGCAACTACAATGGTAGCTCTCCTGAAACCTATGCACAAGACTGGGCACTGCAGTGCGCACCAATTGCTACTCTGCAATTTTGAGACTGTGACAAATGAGAGACTGGCACCCTATATTTATAGTATTCCTGGCTAACTGCCTGGGATGACTTCTTATTCTGGGTATCTATCTATTTAGCATATTATTATTTCTTCTAGCCAACTTCTTCTCTTGGAGGCTAATAACCTAATACAAATTATCTTCTTGAGTCGACAAGTCTTCTAGGGTTATTTATCCAACTCATTAGGGTTTCTCTTGCTTCCTGGAGTATTATATTCTCGTCAGGTTTACACGTGGAGGTAAATACCTCCTGCAGCTACCATAATATCAACAGTTGTTAAAGCTTATGAATATTTGTAGAGAGTTGTATGAGTCCATGTACATGAATACAAGTAGAGAGGTTTGATTCCAATTGTATGGTGTTCTGTTCATAAAAATTATTTAAGTACATGTGATGTTTCTTTATGTTCTCTGTGTTTTATTTGTTTATGTATCTTTTATGCATGGATATGTTTTTCATAGTTAAGTGTGGAAACCTTTGATGTTTCTGTAAGTTTCATTTGTTTCTCTTTTGAGATTTTTGGTGCAAGGACAACATAGTTCCCGTAAGAAGTGCGTAGGATGAGTCGAGATAAACTCAGAAGCTCATAAGAGATAACGTGAATTTACAGTTGTAGAGAAAGGAGTGCGCAGTTGTTCAGTTGAAGTGAAATGAGTGCACAATTGCTCAGTGGAGAGAAAAGTTTGGAGAAGACTCGTGCAAGGAGTGCGTTTAGAAAATTCTTTGTTTAAGTGTTGAAGAAGTCTCACAGGAGAAGAGCGCAAGGAGTGCGTAAGGGGGAATTTTTTTCAAAAATATCTAAGTCCAGAACTTCTCATAAATTCAAATTTTGCAAGGAGTGCGCTAGAGGTCTGGATACCTCAAGGACTCAAATCTCAGGAAGGATAGTGATCAGAATCCTTAAGGAGGAGAGGATTTGTTTATTTCAAGATTCGGACAGTTGATATCTGTTTGGGATAATTCAAGATATTTTGTCACCCTAGATCTAGAGAAGCAGTGTGGGGTTTAACCCTGCAAGTTCTTGAGACTATGAGTTCAATAGAAGGCGTGCATGAAGTCCAGAGGAGGAGTTATCAAGGATTGAAAATCCATGGTTGAGATTTTTTTGGGAGATCACGAAAGAGTGGAAAGTCATTGGATCAGCAAGACTTGTGTGAGAGTTAATTAGAGAAGTCCTTCAGACTTCACGCATTCAAGATATTTGGCATGTGGAGAAGTCGATACCCTCGAAATACCAAAGTTCATAGTTAATCATGGTCGTTGGATTCCTGAGGACACATGTCAGCAGATCATGTACCCCAGAAGAAGTTGGGAGTGGTGATTTAAGAGTGGAGGACCCCCGAAGTCCAAAAGCCCCGGAGTTCATCAAAGACGTCCATCGATAGGGACACACGTCATCATATTAGAATATTTGGAGGATAGACACTCTAGGAGAATAGAGGGAAGAGAAGTTCGATCTCTCTGGAGTCCCGAAGTCTGAATTTGATATGGATCGTCAATCACAAGGACACAGGGTAGCAGATCCGGAGGCCCAGAGATCTGGCACTCCGGAATAAATAGAGTACAATGTTGTGATGACTCACGAAAGTCCAAAGGTCATATTCAATCCTAGCGTTCCATTGAAGGAGGACGCGTGGCAACAGATCCCATAGTTCGGGGATGTAGCACTTCGGTGAAATCAAATCATCGTGCAGACAGGAAAAAAATCCCCAGAGTCCCGAAATCATCCTGGTCATCAACCAAGGAGGGGACACATGGAGGAAGGATAATATTTTCGTCATTTTGGTGTCAGAAGATATAATGAGTTGTGTCATGTGGATGACCAAAATAAATCATCGAAGCCTGAAGAGAAAGAATCTAGGTCATCCATCCATCAAGCTTGAGGACCATCGATTCAACCTTTGGGTGTATCTGCCAATTCGACGATCCTGGAAGTTGGTAAAAAGGAATTGTGGAGAAATCATCAAAGCCCAAAGTGCG
This sequence comes from Picea sitchensis, assembly GCA_010110895.2. Classification (NCBI taxonomy): domain Eukaryota; kingdom Viridiplantae; phylum Streptophyta; class Pinopsida; order Pinales; family Pinaceae; genus Picea; species Picea sitchensis. The sequence continues at coordinate 34,397 of SNQJ01S0081598.1, forward strand.
ACAGAGGTGGAGAGTTGTCAATCTGGGAGTGGATTAGAAGTCGTTCAATCTGTCTTTTCGGTGATCGGTGCTTTGCAGGTGTTGTGTGCGTTGGATACGGTTGAAAACTGTCGAAGCCCAAAACAACATGATTTAAACTGTCAATATCAGTGTTGGAGAGCCATTGATCTTGCCTCCTATTGTTCGAAAATTATCGATTTGTGTGTTCAAAGGAATTGAGAGATAAGAAGGAAAAAAATTCTCAAAGTCCCAAAACTTTCAGGAATTGAAGTTTTGGCCCACATTTTTGGTCCTCGGTCTCCACGGAGTCTTTGTCAACACTCGGGGACTCCAGAAAAAGAGAATTTACATTCATGAAGAAGGTTTTAAGGACTTGTGTATTGATATTTTGGGCTCGGGGGGAGCCTGTGAGCTAATTTCATCTCCCAACTAGAATGATCCTAGACCGGGAGGTTGAGCAGACCCTAGGAGAGGGTGGGATCTGCATCAAATGGGGAGGCCTTTGAAGGTACCTCCCATTCTTTCATTGATCCCAAGGCAGAATTTTAGGGAGATTTTGGGATATGGTTGAGATCTACTTCTTCCCAGAAGTGGTTGAGGCCCGACCAAAATCATTAATGCATCATTTATGCATCCGTATGGGCTTCCTGATTGTCAGTCATGCAGACCGCGCACTATGCACGTTGTACATTGTGTTAGCCTGCGTAGATGTGCATGCGTTGTCTTTGTTGAATGTGCACTGAAATTCATGATCTTTTTTGCACAATTTTGTGACTATCTGGCCAATATTGGTTGTGATCCTCTTGTAATTATTGTTTGTATGTTGTACTTGTGATGAATGTTTCTTCATCCATTGTCTATGTTTGTATGAGAAATATTTTGGTGATAACAAATGGTCTTCATATAAAATCACACAGGGATATGACAAGATTATGGTAGAGGGAGACAATCTTATTATGTTAAATGCTCTTAAACGATTGTGAAATGAAACCCCTCTTGAAATGTTGACCCATAATCGGAGGCTCTCTTCAAGTCTAGAAGCAATAGCCAATTGCAATTTTCACATCCCCATTCTCATCCACTTCATGTCAAACATAAAGAAAATAGTTTAGAAGATCAACTAGTCAATGAAGGTGTGTTAATGGCTAATCAAGAGTTAGATATCAATAGGGACAACATGGATGCAAACTATTGATATTATGGTAGTTGTGGGAGGTATTAATATCCATAGTAACCTTTGACTAGAATAGAATATTCTGGAAGCAAGAGAAACCCTAAATAGATGTGTGAGAACCCTAGAAGACATGTTGGCTCAGCAGAACATATAATATTAAGGTATTATACTCCAGGAAGACAAGTCAGCTCCACAAGAAAAAGATAAACAAAAAATATGATTACTAGAAAGTCAGGGCGGCCCAACCAAAAAAGTCACCGAACAAATTAGTATAAATATAGGAAATCTTGGCTCATTTGTCTCATTTGTTCACTCTCTCAACCATAAAACTAGAAATAATGTGCAATTTTGGAGGAGGAGGAGCAACAATTGTTGTTGGGCAGTTTTCTCTTGTTCAGTATTTCCGGTATATTTATCTTGTGCACTACCTTTGGACAAGGTGTTCTCTCTCTCTTGGTGATCTTTGGTTCTGATGTGTCTTCCTTGAATCATTATTTCTATCAAATTTTAAGGTGCTCGGGGGTGTCTTTGATCCTATGGTTGGGTAACAATGGTGTAGCATTTTCTATGGTTAAATGAGAACATCTACATTATTCTAACATGTTATGGGCCCACACTACCTTCAGAATATTCTAACCGTTGGAATGTGGATCAGGAGTTCCTTATCAAGCTTGTTGTAGCACCAGTTGCAACTGCAACTAGGGTTTCTGATTTTGCAGTTGCAGCAAACCCTAAACCTAAATTCTTGGGCACTTTCATGAAGCATTGGACCTAATTCTTGGATATTCTAGTGTTCCCTAACCCAATGCATCTCTTGGTTCCCTCAGCCACCAGAAACGTCAAGGTTGATTTTTTGGTCAAAGTCAATGTTTGACTGGTGAAATTCAAAGTTTGACTATTCAAATTCAAAGTTTGATTGGTCAAGGTCAAATTCAAAATAGTTATGAAGACCATTTTCAGAGTAGAAGATAGATTGGAAGGTGCCACCAACTTTAGATCATGGAATATTAAGTTACTTTGTATCTTAGAAGAAAATGATCTTTTGGACTACATAAACCAGGACATTCCTAAGCCGGTAGAAGATGAAGAGAAGGTCAAGCATAAGAATAAGAATAAACGTGACGACAATCCTCAAAACGATTATTCAGGAGGATCTCTACAAATCTCACTGTAAGTATAATTTAGTTATTTAAATTATGTTTTCTTTTGTATTGGACATCCATTTTTCCTTTTGGTTTGGTTATTATCCTTGTATAGGAGACCATTTTTGGTTATTATCCTATTACATGAGGCCATTTTGGTTATTATCCTAGTACATGAGGCCATTTTGGTTATTATCCTAGTACAGGAGGCCATTTTTTGTTATTATCCTAGTATAGGAGGCCATCTTTGTTTTTTATCCCTACTGGAGGCCATTTTGGTTATTATCCCTATGGGAGGCCATTCTAGCTATTATCTTAGTACATGAGGCCATTGTGGTTATTATCCCTATGGGAGGACATCCTAGTTATTATCCTGGCATGGGAGGCTAGACTTCTTATCTTTGTTAGAAGGGCCATTATCCCTGGTACGAGAGACCTTAGTTCTAGGTTAGGAACAAGAAATGTATGACAATAAGAAAAAAATATTTGAAAGGACTAAGAGGGAGTCATAATTCAGAGGGATTCATTGGTCAGGAAGAATCCCACTTGGTTTTGTGACACTTTGCAGGACACAAAGGGGCATACAACAGACAAAAGCATGGTCCGGGGATTCTCTCAGATAGAGGGAGTTGACTTCAGAATTTGAGATATTGCAAGACTTCATCAGAGACATGGTGCAGGAAGGAACAGTGAGGCTCCATCACTTATCCACAGATGAGTAGATAGCTGAAATTTTGACTAACCCTCTGTCTCGGACAAGCTTGGTAGGAATGTAAATGTTTTCTTGGGGGATTATTGATGATTGCAGCATCGTGTCAATATTCCAAGATTGATCAGAAAGACTTGATCATGTGGGAATAGGCCCAAATGTAATCTTCGATGGATTGAAGATATGAGTTGTTGCTATATCTCCTATGTGTGAATTGCATCAGGCCTTTAAACTCTCATGAGTGTTGACGATTAAAAATTGCAATGACGTTTTCTGCCCGCAAAGTATTGCTAAAGCCTATTATTATAAGTTGTAATAGAAATAATACTAGTAGGTGGGACCCCCTTGTAGATTGGGAGATAATATCGGGCTCTTATTTCATGTTGTGCCACTATTCCACAATGCTTACATGGTTGATGAGATCTTGTTTTATCTGCAATGAATAGGGCCTATTATGTGTTGGTCCTAATGGCGACAATTGGATGATGGACAAGGCATGTTATATGTTATTCTAGGTTCAAATTTTATGTCGCAGCGACCTATGTTATCCATGGTTATCATTTATATATGTTCTTCAATCCATTACTAGGACACCTGCACAAGAGACATGTTAGTAACCAAACATAAAGATAAGTTGGAAAAGGGAAAAAGAAATCTAGACAAATGCACAAGGAAGGAATTTAACTATGCTAATATACTACTCTACATTCATCGAGACTTAAATGATTGTTGTTATCCTAGCTAATAAGTTAATGGTTATGAGATTTATTGAGTTATATAGTTGATATGCATTATGTTTAATTTGGAAATGGTGAGATATGATGTGGGTGGCACGTTTGATAAGTGATAGATGCTAATTCCAATGCATGGTTAATGGATTAATGGATGGCGTGTACTGAGGAGTTAATTGACTGGGGGTGGAGGTCACGTGCATTTATTGCACGTCACCCTTACTCTTTCCATTGCCTGCCACCCTAGTCAGGCTATTGTTCAACTGTGTTGTTGTGGTTAGGCTCCGACTTTCACGCAGAGGGAGAACCGCTCAGCCAATTCGTGTTTTTAAGGTGATCTTGGTTACAAGTATGTCTTTTGGCCATCCATGAGTCTGCTATAGTTATGAAATAGATGTTGGCTCAGATTTTTGGGTTTGTGCTTTCCTTAAGTATAGAAATTGTGTTAATTGGTGACATTTTTTTGGAATGGATCGTTGGTGTTCTTTTTTATTGCAATGAAGTTTGAAGTCACATAGTTATTGTTTGTTCTAAGTATTGGTAGCCATAAAGGCTCTCTGTCATTCTTGATGGTTTTAGTCGGAGGGTTTCATTTGTTTTAGAGTGGCTGGCTGTATCCACGCCTTCGTATTCCATACCTAGTCTTTTGTTGTTATGGGGTTTTGAACACATTGTGTCACTGCACTTTGCTTCACTTGGGTATGATTTCATTCATGTCGCACAGGGGGTTGTGATGACTATTTGCCAAAGGGATTTATTAATGTGATTGTTATGTCTCGACCCTGTCATGTCTCAGCATTCTTGGATTGATTGGGAAGGCCACAAGGGTTATACCCTTTGTTTTCTAACTGTCGCTACAGAATCAAAATGGAGCCTTGCCCCTCTATTCATAGTCTCCTCTATCACGGGGATTGTCACCCTGTCTGCGAAGACATTTGTGGTATAACATGTGCGTGCACCATTGGTCTCGAGGGTTTTCACCTGTTGTCGAGAGTCGAACCCATGTCTCCCTATGTTGGTCCACAGGGCCAAACCTTGATTACTCAAAGTCTATTTTAATAAAGGAAACCCATTATGTCATGTTAGATACACGGTCGATTGTTACGAGTCGGTGATGCATTGTCGATAATATTCTATTGTCGACTCGTCTTTGTTGATTATCCTGACAGTGGCTTTGGTTATAATCACTACAATTGGTTATAATGATAGTCTCATTGATAAGCTTAGCATTGAAATTGGTTGATTGAAGAAATGGGTTGATACACAGTCACTATTTTTTTCATTGGGATTATCGAAATATTAACTAGGCATTAGTTACAATTGATTAATTCACAATGATTTTTCGCACGTGATGCATTGGTATGAGTGGCGTTCCTATGGCATGAATCAATGATTACTATGACTATGTGTTTTTAATGGCCAAATGGTTATTTCAATAGGGGTTGTTCATGGCATTTCCATTCACTGTATATGTTATGGTTATTTGATTGCATCATCAAGGATGGGCACAAGTTTTACACAGTATGGTTTGATTGTAATATTGATTAATTTGGGCAATATTGTTGTTGCCTCCTTGTATTGGATTGATAGCTCGACATGATAGGTTGAGTTAATAATACTATGACTGTGTGTTTTAAAATTGTCAAATGGGAATGTTGCAATCGTGGTAATTATGGCATGGTTATCCACTATATTTGTTATCGATATTAATTGATTGTGCCATTAGAGAAGGTCACAGGTTTTTGAACATGACTTTGTTGCAATTTGATCAACTTGTGTTATGAGATTGGGCATGTTGTTTCTGCCTCGTTGTATTGGATTAATAGATCGACACTGTGGATGCTTAAATTCAAAATGATTGAACTTGTATAGTGATGGAAATGCTCTTGCATTTTGTCAGATGTTTTTGTATTCCACAACATAGTATGTGTTGAATGGTGATGGTTGTCTGTGAGTTTTAATTACAAGTCAAGATCTTGCTTTTAAAATATTGATGGTTGTATGTGGTTGTTCGTTATGTGTATTGATGAATATCAAGTTTCATAGTATAAAATGACACAGGGTCTGTGACAGTATAACCTCATTGCAATTCAATTATTAAATGAATTAAAAGACAGAATTGAGTACGACCTTTGAGTTTGTATTTGATTATTGAAATAATTCGTGGGCAGTAGTTGATTTTGATGCTGAACAAAATGGTTCATTGGTTGCTCATGTGGGAAGTGTTTTAAAATATTAAAAGGATAAGTGAGATTAACATATTTCCCCTACAAGCTATTGTGGAATGCATATTGTCTCGTTTGATGACATTGTGTTAAAAAATTGATTACAAACAGGAAGCAAGTTAATGTACAGGATTGCTTGAACTATGCACAGTAATTGTTTTTAGTCACAGTGGTCATTTAGTTGGTGTGTTTCCTTTTACAGAATGGTTCTATGGATTACTTAATTAATTTTATGAGCAGTAATCACTCTCTTTCCCTAGCATTATTTCGCTTTCCGCTAATTACAACCTCCTCGCCTTCCCACATTCATTTTTCACTCCCTGTTCAAAAATTAATTACAGTCAAGAAAAATTCCATGTTGACGCAGTTTAAAGTCATTGGATTATAATAATGTTCTCTTTGGTTTGCATTATAGTTGATTGTTTGTGGTCTTTGAGTAGTAACTGTGTCTCCTTCCCCTTCATTTTATCATTTTTTCGCTCAATACAAGCCCCCCACATATCCGAGGACCTTTTGTCCACCCCATGCTCATTGATGATAGTTAAACATTTTTTATGGATTGGATTACATGAGCCTGATATGTTGCTGAGCCAAAATCTACTTCATATTTTTAAAGAGTTATCATGTATGGTTGTTAAAAGGACTATTTTCTAATCAATCATGCATGTGGGAATGAGCTTCTTCAGCCAAGGTAGCCATGGCAAAGACAACCGAGGGAGAGTTAATTGAAACAGAGGCCCAAGAAGGCCAAGGTTCTCCATACACTTTGATGCTGACTCGCAAGAGTTAGGCCAGTTGTTTCAGGATGGATTTTTCAATTGGATTGGGTAAGGAGTGGTCCAACCTAGGCCTGAAAGTCCTCCCTTCCAAGCTCCACAAGCCCCTGGTATTCCCGTTCCCCCTCATGTCTCATTGCAACCGAAGGTTCCTGAAAATGATGAATGGAAAGAGATTGTCCACCCTGCAGTCTCCCAACATCATGGCTGGCCCAATTTGTCTTACCTGCTCCCCCACCTATTAACCTGATTGTCCAAGTTGCACCTATTCACTCACCAATTTAGTCCTCTCATGCTAACAAAATTTTTAAAACTGAGGCCCACCATTCCCTTGACAAAGGAAAATCCATTGTTTCTCCTTCCTCACCCTCCAATGGCTCTGATAAATCTATGTCTTCCTGGATGCATTTGAGGGATGATTCTCATGTGATCAGTGAAATTAGGCCTAAAGGCTCAGCGCAACCAAGGGAAAATTCAGGAAAATTAAAGGGTGACAGAAGTAATCAAGGAAAGATCGCATCTCAGAGTGGGAAATATGGATTTTTAGTTTTTTTATTTTATCTATTGTTGATGACAGTTGACTTCAGAAATTTTTGGACAACATGTTTTATTTTTGGATATATGAGTAATGCATTTTTTGAAAACAATGTCAAATATAAATGAGATAAATTGTCAAATGTGCATGTGATGATGGGAGTCACAAGGAGAGATGTTCTATCTTAATTGACTAGTTATGTTATAATTGTTAAGAGCTCAATGGGAGTCACAAGGGGTCCCACCTACTAGTTATTATTTATTTAAAACCCTTATTATGATTTATTACTTTTCCCCCCTTAACTAAAAAGTTGGTTGAGTTTTTAGTTAACTTAACTAATGAGGTGGTTCAACTACTTCAACCAATTCTAATTTGCTTAAAGGAAAAAGGAATGGGAGGAACAAAAGGAGGATAGAAGGAGAAGCATACTAAGGTTTTCTCTTTGATTTTATGTTGAGATAGTTCAATTTTCATTCATTCCTTAATTTATCACAAGACTAATTTTGTTTTATGATAGCGGGGTCTTATTGTAGACAGCAACATTTAGGGCTGAATTACATCATTCAGACACTTTTTTTTCATAGGTGTTGATCTATATTTGATAGTCTGTGTAGACTTGTCTGTTTGTGAATTAGTTTTCATGACTGACAAAGGCCATTGTGCAAAGTCGAGTGGGCAGAAATCTGTGGTAAGTTGATCCATCTTTTAGAGTTCAGTTTTGGTTTTCTGTCAGAGGTCCTTTTTTATGTTCCATCGGGGATGTCTAATTTTGACTTTGGTCCGAAATTTTTGTATGAGATTTTGTAAAGAAACTGACTCTTTGGTGAATTGGAATGAAATAAAGGATTCCTTTATGTCTCATATGTCTTGATTATCATCTTGGTGTCTTACTTCTGTCTTTACACGTTTTTTCAGCAACTATTATATTCAGAAAATCATATTAAAATGAATTTTCCAGTAAGCTTTTATTTCTGAAAAAGACTAGCCTAAGCACTTGTGAGTTAGGATTTTATTTTTTATGGCTATAAACCTATGGTGACATTCCCGTATATTTTTATTTAGCCAAGCAGAATCTGAAAATGCTTGAGTAAGATCATTTCATATTTTTTCCTCAACATTTATTTGGCGACCGTACTGGGGATATATTTGATATCTCTCTGGTTAATTTTTATACTCGATTTTCATCGATACATCTATTTTTATGATATTGATTCTTTGACTGTTTTATTTCTTAATGACTGTGCCTGTTGCAAGGCAACCCAATATTGAGCCTGATCTTTAAGATCAAACTAGCATTGCTTTGAACTTTTTTAATACCATTTTAGACACTACCAATACCCGTGTTGAGCTTAATCATTCATGCGTAGCAATTGAACGAGATATTAGTGCTCAAGAACGATTGGAAGCTAGACGTAGACAACCTAGAAATCAGCATTGACCTTGTTTCTTCAGTTTTGGCCTTTCTTTCATGTCCTTAGATCCTCGTGCTTCAAGAAGAAGAAGAGGCTTATCACCTAAAATCAATCCTATTACTGAAATAGGAAGAAGGAATGTTGTGTTATCTTCCCAACAAAGTGCTCTAAGGAGAACTTTGTCTGATTCATCCAGTTTGTCTTTCTTTCCCTCATCTATCATCCACAAGATGGAATCTAGTGGTGGATCTGGTGGCACTGGAAGTGCTTCATCTTCTCAATATTCATCTTCATCAATGATTGGTAGCTTATATAGCCACCATATCCATGTCCAATCTACCACAAATCCCACCAAAGTCATTAAAAGGTATGGGCTTTTTTAGTTTGAAGAAGACGTCACAACCACAACGTGGCATGTGTCCTCCCCTCTTAACCTAGCACCTGCTACTCATCCACTTCCTAAATTTAAAGAGAATCTTCCTAGGTTTTCAGGAAATAACACGGTCACTACAAACAAACACCTCATGGAATTTTCTAATGCTTGTCATAACATAGAAGCTAATGACAATGATACTTCCATGTGCTTATTCATAAATTCCTTGGAAGGAAAGGTTGTGGCCGACTTCTTTGACCTTCCTCCTAAGATTCTGTCTATTTGGGAGGAGTTAATATATTGGTTCAAATCCACTTATGGGAAATCTAAGATCCCAATCGAGAAGTTATGAGAGTATAACAATGTTACATATAAGGATGGTGAGACCATCAAGTCCTTCAACTTGTGTTTCACCAAGTTATACAATCAAATCCAAAAACTTATTTGGCCTCAAAACCAATTCATTTTCATTCATTACTATAATGCATTATCTTCCCCCTACCGTCATAGGCTCGAGGAAAAAGCCATTGACAATCTCGGTTCCACTCTACATGCTTCTTCAAAGTATGAAGAACGGCTTGAAAGAATTGGTCTTCCCCAGGGAGAATCGATTAGACAAACAGACATGTCCACCCTTTTACTGCCAATACAAGACATGAAAAATCGTATGATAGTGTATGAGTGGAAGGGAACTGTTTCCCCTCTCACCCTTGGAGCTTCATCCTCTTCTGCACCCCCTTTTAGAAATCCGGTTGAAAAAAAAATTCAGCCTAAAGTTATCTTGCCTCAAAGTTGGTGTAACTTCTGCAAGGAACACCACAAGGAAACCACATGTGAGGTAAAGAAGAGTACCAGAGATAAGATATTTGGTAAGAGACCAAAAGATGCTATCGTTGTCCTAGATTTTGCAGAGCCAAAAGACGTCATGGTCATCAACACTAGGAACAAAGCCTATACTCCCAAGGGGAAATTTGATCCTCCCCGCAATTCTGCTAGCCCAAGCTCATCCTCACCCGCTGCTACTGTTCGGGTTCCTAAGGTTCCTGACAGTCAAGGAACAAATTCTCCTCTCCCCTCTTCCAATCACAATATCTTGAACCAGTTGGCCAACATCAAAGAAGATGCAACCCTTTTGGACATGGTTGTCATCCTTGGACAACAGATGCATATGAAACAATTCATGGAAGGAAAATATTCCATTGTAGCCAATATTTTCGAAGAGGTAAATGAAGAGGATTCTTCTGTAAATAAAATAGGTGTACATAACTTTAGATATCATGTAAAAAATCCCCCTTTTTATATTTTTGTAAATATTATGGATAAGATTGCCCATTTTTGCCTCATTGATGGTGGTTTGGGCCCAAGTGTGATGTTGAATATTATTATGGAAGAGCTAGGCTTGTCTTGTACAAACAAAAACGCCAGAAGCATGCTCTCCTATAATAGTCTACAACAAACAACCATAGGCGAGATTAAAGATGTGACCTTAGTTTTATGCGCTCATCCTAAAATAAGGACAACCCTCAGCATTCAAGTAATCAATATGCCCGTAAGCAATTACTCAATTATCTTGGGAAGAGATTGGCAAGCCTTAACATGTGTATACCTCTCATTCGACGGTACATACTTATCCGTGCCTCGGAATGGTAAGAACATTATAGTCCTTAGAGAGGGAAGGATTTCACTCTACATAGAGAGTGTTCCACATTCTAGTGTAAACTATATCGAAGAGGACCCAGGAGTGTATTCCATATATGCTAAGGAGGATAATATTCCTTTGGAACAAATCAATTTAGATGATGATATGTGGCACATGCACTTTTACAGTTCACGCTCTAATGAAGGTAATGGGGCTAGCATTATATTGGTTTCCCCTATAGGGAAAATTCATAATTTGTCTTACAGGTTAGAGTTTGCTTGTACAAACAATGTCACTAAATTCGAAGATTTATTATTAGGCATTGAAAACGCCCTTAATATTGGTTGTGGCCACCTTTTAGTTTTTGGATATTCTGAGCGTGTTCTGAACCTGACATGTAAGATATTCTCTCCTAGCAACAAGATGATGGAACGATACACCCAAAATGTTTGGGCGCTTATCTTGAACCTTTTCTCTTTCAAAATCACTCATGTTAAGAGGGAATTGAATTCAATGGCTGATCGGTTAGCCGTATTTGTAGCTTCTCCTAATCAACAACTTTTGCCTCATAGGCCTGATTGTTATTTTCAATCCCTATATTGTCCATATATCCATGAAAATGTAGAATCTTGGCAGGCCCTCCCTAACAATGAGAGCATTTTTTCTTTCATTCAATATGAACCACTTAATCCCAAGGAAATTATATCCATAGAAAACAATAATATTCTTGAGGGTGTGACTCCTATTATGGGTTCATTTTCATCAAGTGTTGTAGGCAATAAAAACAAAAATAAGAGGAGTTACAAATGAAGGTGGGTGAAACCATCTCCTGGAATATTGGGGCACTTGAATCCT
>SNQJ01S0081599.1:17804-41888 GCA_010110895.2 Picea sitchensis
GAATAGATCCATTTCAGAGTATCTCATTAAATGGAGGAAACTACTGGCTGAAGATTCCACTTGGGAAGATGAGTCTTTTATACATAGGCATCCAAAGTTACTCAAGTGTTGCAGACAACACTTGTCTCAAGGGGAGGGGCATGTTAAGCCCTAATATTGGCTCATTACCCCTTAATTGGGGCATATTATATTAGTAATGTTATTTTATTTATGTCGACTTTATTCCATTAGTTGTGATTATACTTCCTAGTCTCCTATATATACCAAGGAGACATTTTCATTTGGAATCATCTTGTACTTGAACATTTAAGTGGGGTAAACAGAGGTTTCCCCCTCGAAGAGGCTTATTATCTGAAATTATCTCTTTTTCAAGGCATTGAGTACTTTTTCTGAGTTTTTTCTATGCTATATTGATATTTGGTTCTTAACAGTCGTCTTTGGTTTCCCAAAATTCTAGTCCTTCCTTGGTTGATACAGTAGTCGTGCCGATTCAATATTCAGCTAAAAAATCTCTTCTTTGGGGGGGGGGGATGTGTCTCTTGACCTTTTGTCTTGCATCATGTTCAACCAGCAGTTGTGTTGATGCAATATTCGGCTAACACCACTCCTATTTTTGGGGGCAATGCATCTCTTGACCATGTTGTCTCACATCCTATTCAACCAACGATTGAAGAAGTGGTCATGTTGATGAAATATTTAGTCGATCCCATTATTCTCTTAGAGAGTTAAAATTCTAAGGAAGTGACATTGTTGATGCAATATTTGGTTAATCCCACTCTTATTTTGGGGGTTGATGCATCTTTCCACCATGTCCTTCGAATTTCCAGTTCTATACCTTCTGAACAAGGGAGAATTACACTTTCTTCAAGTACACCCCCCTCCAAGTCTTGGGGTAGTTTCCTTTGATTGGAATGATATTTTAGAGCCTCAAATTCCTTCTTCTACACCATTCCAGATAATGGGAATTCTTCGATATATTGTAGATAAGGTAACCTCTGCAATTATTTTGTCCTCCACAACTTGGAAATCTTTGGGTTTTACCAAGCTTGTGTCAGCTATCTGTAAGTTGCTAACTTTCGATAGAATTCCTACACAGGATACTTGGCCTCCCCCATCATATGTTTCTTAGAAAAGAATCACCAAGTCTTAGTTAAGCTATTTTCCGACTCCATTAAAAAGTAAAAAGATTGCTGAGTGAACTTGTCTCTTTCACATTCGTTAATTGGATTTTAAAGGGAATCTGTTTGGTGTAAGTTTAACCCTTTCTCATACCAGGTAGACTAAAGTTATGAAAAATGACATTATTTGGAGTTAATTTTTAATTTCATCTCATTCGCTTTCTTGCATTATTGAATCTATTGTCAGTTCTGACTTTCGCATTATAAGCCTATTATTTTAGCAGTTTGCATCATCATCTAAGAAAATCCTTGTTTATATCCTTTGCATTTTGGCACCCTCTACCCTACAAGGAAACATTCCCCCAAGTGTGCATATCTTGCATGCACCTACTTACATTGAACATAGGTATGTTCCACTGGTGGAACCAGTTTCTAACTCGTGATGCTCATTTTCTCCTCTGTATCATAGCATTCATCTGTCTATAAAAAAACAAAAAAATATGGGTGGAAGAATAGTATTATCTCGTGATAGAATCAGTCATGTCTCCTTTGAACATAGCACAAACTTTTGAATTCCACTTGTCATCGAAATTTTGGGTTTCGCATGACCTTAATAAGCTAAGATCATTACATAGATTTTACTCCTCTGACTGGCTAATCTTTCATTCCCTATGGAGAGTTTTATTGGTGTCTCCTCCATCACAAAGTTTCATCATTGAGTATATGTTTCCAGAGTCCTCCATATGTCTCATTCTCTTGTTAAAAGGTTGTTTATAATCTTGTTTCGGCCATTTCTCATAACTCTTGACTTTTCATGTCGACCATACCCTTAGTGTGTCTCATAGAAACATGAATTTGTTGTCCTACCATGCACCGTGGTCCTACTTTTCTTATGGGTAGGTAACCTTGAACCCAATAGTTCACATCTCTTCATTGGTCACTGACTAAGGGGCTTCCCTTGTGATCGACGAAAAGAAATTTATTTGCACATTAGGATTCATGTAGTGTCTTAGATTCCATTATTCTTATTGGTGGTTTCCTCTACTTTGTCGACAATTTTTATTATTGGCTACTATTCATAGGGTATTTTTCATGCACTCCTTGCATCTGGTGCATGCAAAAGATGCATAGGGTCATTGGTTCATGAACATGTTCTTTTTTCTGAGTTCCTCCAAATCATCAAACTATTGCTTTGTACCTCATGTCGACTGTTGAGAGATGCCTTAATTATCTCTTTTCAGCAGGTCTCCTTCCATCAACTTCAACTCATTTATTCTGGAAACAAGACCTGGAGTCTTATGAGTACCTAGAGGCATGCAACCATCAAGGAAAATTTCTCTCACCATCGATAGTTGGGAATACTTCAATGTCTCTTGATCGATGGATTCTTCAAGTGTTTGATCTCAACTCCTTTATTCACACTTGTAAGAATGTAATCGGTGCCTCGATACCTACTTTCATTATCGATAAGTTGTCTCACATTTGTGAACGGTATACCTTAATGACCAGTAATAAAATGAAATCTCATTGTGTTCAACCTCAACTCATTTACTCACATGATGTAGACTTGCAACTTTGACGGATCGTGTAGAAGAATTGAAGACATCAGTTCATAGCCACAACTTTCTTGAGTTGTTTCTATCATTCATTGGATCAGTACCTATATGACTTCAGTGACCATGAGAGATCATATTATACCCCATTGTATATAGATATCTTCATATTGATTTTTGAGACTTTTTTTTACTAGGCCTTGTTCGTGACTATGCCAATCTATGGAATGTATCTACCTTTGTATTTCTTATTCATGGCCATGAAAAATTGTTTGGTATATTTCCACATGGATTTACAGTTTAATTCAAATTGGAATCCATGTGTACAAATTCATTATGGATTGTAATATTCTTATGAACAACTAGTTCATCCAGCTGGGTCTCCATTACTCCACTTCTGGGAATTATAATGTATTTCAACCATCACAGATACTCCTCTCACCTCACACATTAGGGGTCATATGTTATAACAAGATTTTCCTTACCCCATGCAACTCACTCAGAAGGCCTCTTCCATTTCCCTATGCAGACTTGAAGTCCCATTTTGATATTCCCAGAGCTAAAAAACATATTTTTCAACATATACGCACCCTAACCGCTATACAACATGTGTATACATAGGTTTCACCATTACATCCCACATACATCGGGTTTTTTGCCCAAAATTAAAAATGGTGTTGGGTTTCCATGTCACGTCACAAGATCCATGATCTTTGACCCTCCATATACTGGAAAAATTCTGAATCAGACCTTCAGTTCCATTTGAAGGATATAAATGGGCCACATACAAGCAGTAGAAAGAGGAGAAGAATTCAACTTTGAGAGAAAAAATACTATGGATAAATTATTCACTTCATATTTATTCGACATCCCTTTGTCCTTTTAAGTATGAACACATTGTTCATCCCCCAAGATCTTCCCTATTTTATGGAGAACCTCATTTTCTATCTTATATGAGATTTCCTTTGGTGGGGGATTGAAGTGCTGGAGGCCCAACTAGAAGGTACTTAGTTTCTCGGTTCCGAACGTGCCGAAAGAGAATTTTTTCATTCATACACTTTTGTTGATTACATTTTAATAGAAATACTCTTTTCTCATCCAATTAATGTCTTGAAAATATTTGAATTATTATTCCAAGGGTGTATTTGTTATGAATATTGATGGATTATGCTATTATATGTGCTAACTTTATATATTATCACCATATGCTTATGTATCTTGGTTTTTGAGGACAAGTTGCAGGTTTATAGCTCTAAGTCAAGTGCTCAATGATGGACTTCATCGAACATCTAGACGAGGTAGGCTCTATATCTTATCTTTTTGGCATGTTTGTTTATATATCATACTTAAAATTAGAGTAGGTTTTTGTAGTCATTTATGTATGTTGTGGTTTACCCCATGCCATAGAGTGATTTTCCTCGTAACAGTTCAGTGAATGCTTGGAAAAATTTGTTCAAGTATTTATTGATGACATATTGATTTATTCTCGGGTGAAAGAGGAATATGATGAACATTTAATATTGGTACTACAGTTTCTACGAGAAAAATAATTGTACGGGAAGCTATCGAATTGTTCTTTTTACCAATTGAATATTCATTACTTGGGACATATCATATCTAGTGAAGGTAACACTGTGGATACAACAAAACTTGAGGCTATTATGGAATGCTCTACACCGAAAAAATTACAAGAATTGTGCAACTTTGTGGGTTTAGCGGGATATTACCAATAATTTGTCTAATTCTTTTAGAAGATAGAAATCCAACCACAAAATTGAAAAAGAAAAAGAAGAAGTTTGTCTAGATAGACAAATGCGCAGAAGCATTTCAAAAAATTTAAGAATTATTAAGGACAACACCGATACTGAAAGTCCCCGACATGGAAAATAATTATTGGTATGCACAGACTCATCCAAAGAAGGTTTAGGTGGTTTTTTGATGCAAGATAGTCCAATGATCACTTACATTTCAAGGAAATTAAGAAAGCATGAGGAGAAATATGAAATGCAAGACTTGGATTTACTGGAAATCATTTATCCCTTGATAGTTTGGAGACAATATCTGATTGGAAGAAAATTTGAATTAAATACAGATCACTGTGGATTGCAACATATATTTACATAGAGTGACTTGAACATGCAATAAAGGCATTGGTCATAATTACTTAGCGAATATGATTTTGAGATTAATTACATTAAAGAATGGTGAATAGAGTGGCAGATGCATTGAGTAGGATACCATGCATACTCTCCGTATTACATCTTAAGACGAATCTTAGAAAAAATATTATATCCTTATAGATAAATGATGATTGGTACAAGTAAGTTAAGGATAATATTGAACAAGATACCATGATGGTACCGAAGTTTGAAGGTTATACATTGGACAATGATGGATTGTTGAGGTAAAAAAACATAATTTACATACCGCCTAATGATGAATTAATAAGTTTGATCTTAAGTGAAGCACTTCAAGAAGTATACATGGCTCATATGAGAGTCATGAAGATGATGACAAACCTTAAGCCTTTATTCCTCTGGAAGGGAATGAAAGCAAACATTGTTAGTTATGTGGCGAGCTATCTAGAATGTCAGCTAGTGAAAGCTGAACATAGACATTTGACATGATTATTATAACCACACATTATTTCATAATTGGAATGGGAGGTTGTTATGAACATAAATATACATATAAAATAGGTATTCATAACATAATAATTAATTAATAAATAATAATTATTAATAATAAAATAACATGTCTCAAAGGACATGACTATTGGTTAAGGGCACCCTTGCATGGGTATATATATGAGCCCTCATTCTCAATTGTAATCACCTTTTCTATTCATATTTTATACATTATTCCTACATGGATTATTATGTTATATTCCAAGTATTTTGGATAATTCTTGTGTGAGTGAACTTTGTTTGTCTCATTTGGTATCAGAGAAAGTCTGATCCTTGTTGCTGACCACTCTCCATTCAAAATTTGTCTAATCTATTTTTTTGTCAGCCCACATTTTCAGAGTTTATTTGGTTCTTCAAGGTCTTTGAATAGAAATTCGGCCTTTGGCCCCACCCCATTATTAAAAATTCTCTGAACTTTGGTCTTTGACCAAAATCAAGCCTTTGGCTATTAAGAATTCAGAATGCTATTGGAGAAAGAATTACTCCACTGCAAAGAAAATCAGAGAGACAAAAAAACAGAACCAGAAAAGGGAGAAGAACTAAACCATTATGTTGCAAAGCAATCAATGAAAAAGAAGAAATAATTTTTCTGCTGCAAAGAAATTCTGAAGGAAGGTTAAACCAGAAATTAAAAAAATAAAAATAAAAATAAAATAAAATAATACACAACACAATCTAAGAAAACTGTCATGCGTCTAGGACCGGTGAAAAAAAAGAAATAAACCATAATTAAATTGAAGGGATTGTTCAATGCCATGCGAGATTTGAAGAAAAATATTGTTGTCGAGGATAACATAAGTCCGTTGTAGAAGCGTCCCTTCGCCGTCGTCGAGGGCATATACAAAAATTATTGTTTGTCAGGGCAGAGTAAGGGAGAATATAAAACCCAAAAGTTGCAAACATTTAACCGTGAAACGAGGCTCATAAGTCATGACTAATCACCATGGTCGCACATTATTTATGGTCAATACAGATTAATGTTAAGGTTTCAGAAAAAAAAATAAAAAATTAAAAGATTCGAGTAAAACCACCGATATAATTAATGAACAGGTCTCACATCGTGTTCCAAATTGAAGGTTCTATATCATTTTCATCTAAAAATCCACCATCTAAAATCTAAGACAGAGGGGTCAAATAGGAATTAAGTTATATTAACTTGGAGTGATGAATCGAGTCATGATGGTTTTGTATAAATTGCGCCAGTTTAATAGTATTGGAGTTGAAGTTAATTTCCATTTTAGTAACCACATTAAAAGAAGAATGAACAAATAGATTTGAACAAACAAATTTATACAAGAGAATTAATACATTAGATAAAAATAACTTGACATAATTAAAGAGAGTGAAAATAGAAAAAATTTATTGATAAAATCATACATGTGAAAAATGTTAACTTCTATTACAAGTCCCAAGGAAAAGGTAATATTAAATTACTTTTATTAAAGGATAAAAGTTATCAAGGAGGGGCATTAAAGTAACATATTAGGTTATTTTAAAATAAAATAAAAACAATTTGAAGGTTTAATTTTTATAAAAGGAGCCCCAAATCCCAATTCAAGTTTAAAAGGAAGAATAAAGAGTTGCATCAAGTGGAAATAAAAAGTTATATCTACTTGTGGTGCATACATGTTAAAAGGATTATTATATTTTTAAAAGTGAAAGATAGTTAAAAAAAAAACAAATTTTAAAACAATCTCAATTTATATAAAAGGAGTATAAGGAAAATGATTTTTTCTAAAAAGGATTGAAGAAAAATTTAAAAATTATTTGTTATGGAAGAATATCAAGGTAATTCAGAAATACAATCATGAATATTGGAAGGAGAACTAGGACATTATAAAGCAAGCACTAAAAAATTACAGTTTGAAATTGAGAAGGAAAAATATTTTCATGGGTTAACATGGAAATATAATCGTTACTTCAAAGAGCGTGTTCTGGAAATCACTGCACAAAATGAATAACTAAATATCGAAAGACAAAAAATGGAACAAGACTTACTAGAACGAGATTAAGAAATATTACAATTAAAAAAACATAATCAAAATTTACTAGTTAAAATAAGAAAGTTAAAATACAAGAAGCAAGGGAATACAAATTTAGAACAAGAAAATCAAGGTCTCAAGGAGAAATCAACTCAAAAGGAGGAAGAAATATCCTTCCTAAGGAACCTTAATCAAAAGTTACTAGAAAAAATTAAAAGCTTAAAGGATGAAAGAAGGGAGAATCTAGAATCAAAAAATAAAGATGACAAGTCAGAAGATAAAGAGGAAATTTTACGATTAAAACAACATAATCAGGATTTACTAATTCAAATTAAAAGGCTTAAGAATGATAAGAAGTCTTTACAAGAAGAGCTAGATCATAAAACATCAATAGTCGATAAAGATACAATGACTGAACCTATGGAACTAAAGAAGTCTTTAGATCTAAAAGTCTCAATTCTAGATAAAGGAATTAGTATAGAACCAATCAACCTTACAACTCAAAAGGATGTGAATCCAACTGATGTAAAGAGGTCTTCAAATGTCGAAGAAGAAAAAATCCAGGGCCATGAAGAAAATTCAATTCCAAAAGTTAATCAACAAAACGATCCAAGTATACGAAGTAAGGATCGAGTTGCAAGGATCCCTTATCGACATCCTAATCACAAAAATCAATACTTTAGCAAATCATTATATCAACAGAAACAAATGACCAATATGCCGAAGAATATTACTTCCACTACAAGTGATGATCAAAGTAGAAGCTATCATGGGAGTCGAAATACATCAAGTTTTTTCCAAGAACCCTATAAACTCCCCATTTTGTAGAAGATTGAATTAGGATGGGCAGACTCCTTTACAATTCAATAGTTCTACTCAGTGCTTAGAATATCCTATCGTCTCAGGTCCTCAATGATTACTAACTCAATAATGAATAAGCATGAGACAATAATTACAAGCTAGAGCAAGAGATAAGTCTTCCATAACGTATGCTTTGAGGACAAAGCATTTTTAAGGGGAATGCAATGTTATGAACATAAATATACATATAAAATAGATATTCATAACATAATAATTAATTAATAAATAATATTTATTAATAATAAAAGAACATGTCTCAAATGACATGACTATTGGTTAAGGGAACCCTTACGTGGGTATATAAACAAGCCCTCATTCTCAATTGTAATCATCTTATCTATTCAAATTTTATACATTATTCCTACATGGATTATTATGTTATATTCCAAGTATTTTGGATAAATCTTGTGTGAGAGAAATTTGTTTGTCTCAGAGGTCATTTTTATGGACTTTATTGTTTGATTGTCACTAACGATAAGGAGACAAGATTTCATTTTCGTGGTAGTTGACACTCTGATGAAGAGTGCAGACTTTATTCTTATACATATGATGTATGAGGTGCCATCCATAGCTAGAGTCTTTGTCAGCGAGACTGTGATATTACATGGTGTACCATGAAGTATCATATCCGATCGAGGATCGATGTTTACAGGATGATTTTTGACCAGTTTCCATGAAGATTTTTTAACACAACTGAACTTTAGTATAGCATATATCACCTTTAGACAGACGAGAAAACATAAAGAGTGAACCAAATTTTGGAGGATATGTTGCGTATTTATGCAGTGGACCAACAAAAACATTGGGAAGATATCTTACCACTAGTAAAGTTTGCATATAACAATAGTTATCAAAGTACCATTAAGATGGTTTTGTTTGAGTTTCTTTACATGCGACCATGTCGGACATTGTTGAGTTGGTATCGACTTGAGGATAGGGTCTATGTAGGACCAGAAGTGATACAATAAATGGAAGAACAAATGAAATTGATAAGACAAAGGATTAAAGAAACGTAATATTGACATAAGAGTTATGTCGATGAACATCACGTTGACCACAATTATGAAGTTGGTGACCGAGTTTTCTTGCGGGTGAAACCACACAAGAGTTCCATCAAGTTTGGAAAGGGTGATAAAATATCTCCTAGGTTTGTCTGAACTTTTGAGGTTGTGGAAAAGAAAGGACCTGTGTCTTATAGAATAGATTTTCCTGGTTATTTGAGGCGTATGAACAATGTATTTCATGTATCTGTTTTGAGACATTATATTAGTGATCCTACACATGTGATTGACATGAGTTATTTGTAGGTGTCATATGAGGGTTCCCTCACAATGGAGCTAATCCAAATTTTGGACCATCGCATTCAACAACTATTGCGTTGAATAGTCGATCAGGTCAAGGTATAGTGGGAGAATTTTACTCCACACTCAACTACCTGGGAGGATGCATATGATATCGGTCAGCAGTTACCTTACTTGTTTGATAGATTAGACATATAGATCTTTGTCAGATAATTTTATTTATTGTACAACTTCAAGATGGAGCTTAAAACAAGAGGGGGTGTATGTAACATCCCTCTCTATTGAGCACATTTTATAGACTTATTCTTTGAGGACACTTGCGTGCAAGTGATTCGGTTATGGTACATGGTGATTTTGTTTCGATTATGGATTATACATAAGGACGATGATATGATGTGACTTATTTTTTTTTTATATATGTATTGACATATTCTATTGACGAGTTTACCTGAGTGTGCAGAACATGTGAAAAATTATGGATGTTGATGGCATCGATGGACCTCATTAGACTCTAGGTTGTGTCAAGGAGTCGATTATGTTTTGTTTGAGCATTTCATTTTACGCATATGTGTCATATGATTGATTTAGTATGATTATGTATATGGATCAATGACATTGTTTTTTCAAATGGATGTAGGATGACGATGCTTTCTAATCTGACTCACATAAGCAGTAAAGGGGCCATGCATATAAACATGATATTGAGGGAGAGGTGTGGCAACATCCCTGTCACAACCTAATAGCACTCATGTCATGTCTAGAATGGTAGGTTAATGATTACCTATTTTGAGAGGTCCACGAAGTCGTGAGGGTGGACTGATACAGTCACTCATGAAGATTTCTAAGGGGCACACAATAAGGTGGATTCCTTATTCCTTAGAAGCCCTTAGTCTCTCACAAGTTGGACATAGTGGAGTGTCGACTCCAAGTGTTGGAAAAAATACCAAATCCAGTCAAAGGTAAGTGGCACCCTTGGATCACGAAGGTGCATCTTGAAGGGCACATCGTGTAATTAAAAACTAGATTCAATAAATCTAGGTGGCCTAGAAAACATTGAATTGTTTATACCTTGTCGGATTAAAATAATTAAATCAGGAGTGAATCTATTAATTATAAATCCCAATAAATGTCAAATCCTAATTCAAAGACTAAGCCTAAGGCTAGGTTTAGTTAGGGGACTAAATTAAATTTATTAATTAAATTAAAACAAATGAGATAAATCAAATTAAGAAATAAAATAGTGAGAAAATCTAACGATGAGATAAAATCAACGTGTGTGCATAAAATTAATAAAAGAAATTTAACATAAGAAAGAAATAAAATATGAGAGAATAGGTGTACACATAGGATAGTATCTAGAGTCTAGCTACCGCTAGTGTAACTAGAAGAAGACTCCTAATCAAACTCTAACTAAGATCTAGTTAGGATACAGTCATTAAATGAGAATCTGGGGAATAAAGGGACAACTAAGAGAAAAAATAGGAACACATGGGAGGATGTGATGGAATTTGAATTTTTAATTAAAATAGAACTTGTAATTACTTGTGCAACTTGGGGAGAGTGTGACAAGTATGAGGGTGAATAATCCTAATTTATTTAATTGAAAATTTAATTAATTGTGCATGTGGACATGTATTAGTGAGGAAATTCCTATAGAACAAATGGTGTAGTTGGGTAAAGGATCACACTAATTATTGATAAAATTATGCTTCCAAATTCATTTTGGGACTGTGTTTCATTTGTGAGAGTTGGGAGACCAAGTTTGAGGATAGAGTGGTAGATCTTCCTTACGAGGAAGACTTGGAGCTATAATAATTTTTGTTTGTATGCTTGGCCCCTTTGTGGCTTGGGGGGGATAAGGGGGAAGAAGAGTACCCCTAGCATTGGCTAGGAGGTACCAGTGAAACATATGTGATTAGCAAGAGAGAGGAAGGAAGTGGCGACATTTGCTAAAGAAAATCTTTGATTTCTTTGTGTTCTGTTACGGTATTTTATTTTGAGATTTGTAATTTCATTAAGATTTTAATTGTACAATAAGAGTTTTATAAATCCACCATAAACTGTGTCATAATTCTAAGTTTGAATTAACAAGTTCCTTGTTAGTTTGAAACATCTAGAAAGTGAATTTTGGTAATTGTTGTCCTTTAAACTTCTCAAAATGAAGAATTGTTTCTAGTTAATATATGTATAGGAAGAGTACAATTTCTTTATTGTTGCCTTGGTTTGATTATTAAATTTTAAATCTCCCTTGACCTTCTTTCACTAGTGATTGAATTTTCGTTGTGATGTTTATTTGGATTGATTCATGGTGTAAGGGATAATTTTTCATCCTAGCTATATCTGTGAATACCCTCCCAAGAGAATGAGGATAATGGTAGTCATGGGTGATTTCCTGTATATTGAATTTTTAAATGTTGAATGATTCAAATTGATACTAATAGACATACTCAGAATTGTGAATTTCTTCTTGGTCGTTGTTTTATTTGGCATATCAAATTTTAAAGTTTTATTATCTTGTTTAACCTGATGCCCAACAAATCTGTAATTACATTTTTTCTCTTAGTAATTGGTTTAATTTCTAGAGGGGAATTCGTGGGGACTCTCAATTTTCTTTTTATTTAAATTCGATTGAGTCTAGTGGATTCCTGTTGAGTTAAATCTTCGATCCATATATTATTTTCGTGGGGTGTTTGAAAAACAAATTGAAAACCGGGAACTGTAATTTCATGTAGTTGTTGTTGTCTATTGCTCTAGATTTTTATGTCCATTCACCTACCCCTTTGATTTTTGTTGTACAATTTGTTAAATTACCTGATTTTTGCTACATCATTGATAGCCTCTGTTTTAATATATTGTTTATTTCCTTTAGGTATTAACAATTAGAAAAATATTTATTTCATTTCCTGTTGAAATTAAATCAATGATTTGGAAATTTAAATGTCATATTAAGGTCTGGAACGAGTGTCGTATTGTGCTGTGTGTTAGATGAAGGTATGGAACGAGTGTGAGATTGTGTTGTGTGTCATATTAAGGTCTGAAACGAGTTTTAGACTATGCTATGTGCCATATCAAGGTCTAGAATGAATCTTGCATTGTGTTGTGCGCTAGATTAAGGTATGGAACAGGTGTCGGATTTTGTTGTATGCTGGATTAAGGGATGGAATAGATTTCAGAACCATGTTGGTTCGAAGAGTTGTTTTTTAACCTTGTAACCTAGGTTTTGATCCTTAATTGACTAATTAATGACTCTCAATGAAATTTATTCAAGAGATTTATGCGGTTCCTTTGGTCTAAATGTATTGTTAAGGTGCCCTCTTGGGAATATCATTCCACCTTTAAACATTGCTTGAGATAAACAAAGGTTTCCTCATCTACTTAAATATTATAACATGGACGGATTGAATATTCGTATTGTCCTTATAATTTATATGTACGATGACTTATATAGTATTTATATATTTCTTATATATGATCTTTTTAAATTATTTATATATGGATATGTAAACTAGCTTGATATATTTATATATTATTTGTTATGATGTGATCTCTTATATTCTTAATAGATGGACATGAAATTTGGTGTGAAGTATTTATACATTACTGTTAGACACATTGACTACACTGAGAGAGGGTGGTGAATAGTGTAGGGCTACTTTTCCCAAACTTTCCTCTTACAAAAAAATCATTAGTAAGCAATCACCATTAACTCATTACTCATTGTTTTCTTTTATAACCAGTTAAATGTGAAAACATATAAACAACATATATCAACAATGTATAATCAACAAATAATCACCACAAGGAACAAAAAGAACACAAGATGTATCTACAATTTTCTTTTTATTCTGGACTACAATCCTTGGGGTTTTTCAGCAACAACTGAATAGAGTACAACTCTACAAAAGCATAAAATCTATAATGCAAGACTCGTCTTACACCCTCAAAACCAACTGAGATGAGGCAACAATACTCAACAGATATCAATCTGTCATAGGTACGTGACCTGTCAGTAGTGCAACATGTGTATGTACGCAGCCTACCAGTAGTACAACCCGCGTATGTACGTGACCAGTATATACTACAACCTGCGTATACTTCTGAGCAACTAGGTTTTTCCTTTTCATCACACACTTAGAACCTCTACCACCTAAAATCTATAAATTCTAGCCTTGTACAATATCTACTGCAAACAGATATTCATAAAAGAGAACAAAAAAGATACAATGGAAAATACAAACATTACATAGATATTTTTCCCTTGGAAACCCAAACCGGGAAAACCAACATATTCTATATTAATCATCATGTTACAATGTTTACAATACAAAATAAATATAGGAGCTAGTGGCATCCAAAACCATAACCCAGTGACCTAGATTAGCCCAAAACCCTAATTCCTTAACTAGAAATAGAAAACCATCGGCAAAGAAACCATGTGCCGAAAAAACACCTAAATATAATGCGGTCCCAAAAAATGTTGTCCCGATGCACAATTCTTTTTTGGAGGCTCTGCCCCCATAGAAGACCCCCCTTGTGCCAATAATATAACACATACCCAAAATTCTCCCACTTGTTGTTTTATTTTCATACAGGGGCTTACAGGGTTGCATAGTCAACAATGCCCATGGATCCTCTACACCAAGAAAACTTCTCAGTGCTCACAGATTTTGTTAATGATTCTGTAACATTATTCAAAGTGTCCACCTTAATCAATGATACTTTATTTTCTTCAATCATGTCTCTCACAAAGTGATATTGAACATCAATGTGCTTTGTCTTTGAATGATAAGCAGGGTTCTTCGCCAGAAAAATTACACTTTTACTGTCACACTCTATCCTTATAGCTTGTTGTACCAACCCAATACCTAAAAACAATCTTTGTAACCATACTGCTTCCTTACTTTCATGAGTGATTGCCATGTATTCAGATTCTATAGTTGAAAGTGCCACTACAGCCTGTATTTTGCTCATCCAACTTATTGCTCCTCCAAACAGGTTAAACACATACCCGCTTGTAGATTTCCTACGATCCAAATCTCAAGCCCAATCTGCATCCACAAAACCATGTATATCCACCACTCTATCCAATCTCGATCTTCCTTCATAGAACAATCCATAGCTAGCAGTGCCCTGAAAATACCTGAAAACCCTTTTTACTGTTGTCCAATGCTCCTTCCCTGGTTTTGACATATACCTGCTTAAAACTCCCATTGCATGTACAATGTCCGGTCTAGTACAGACCATTGCATACATCAAACTACCAACTACACTTGTATATGGAACATGAGACATGTCCTCCTCTTATTCATGTTTATTGGGACACTTATCCGCATATAACTTTACACCAATAGGAATAGGAACCTTGACTAGTTTACATTCCTGCATATTAAACCTATGCAATATTGTCTCGACATATTTTCTCTGATTTAACCAGAGTTTCCTCCTTTTTCGATCTCTTTTAATTTCATGCCCAAAATGAATTTTGAAGCACCGATATCCTTCATGTCAAATTTAGAGGACAACTGATTTTTCACATCTTGTATAATCTCCTTGCTGTTTCCTATAAACAACATGTCATCCACATATAAGAACAAATAAATCAAATGATCACCAATTAATTGAAAATTCACACAGTGATCTTCTTTGCTTCTTGTGAAGCCAAGTCCCAGCATATAAGTATCAAATTTTTTATACCACATTCTTGGTGATTATTTTAAACCATACATGGAATTTTTCATCTTGCATACCAGCTCCTTCTTTCCCTTCACACCATAACCTTCTGGTTGCTTCATAAAGATTTATTCTTCCAGATACCCATGTAGGAATTTTGTCTTCACATCCATTTCTTCTATTTCAAAATCAAATGAAGTAGCAACAGATAACAAAAATATTATGGAGGTTAACTTGGAAACAGAGAAAACATATCACCAAAATTAATTCCCTCAACCTGGGAATAACCCTTTGCTACTAACTGAGATTTGTATTTCTCCACTTTTCCTTCTGCATTCAACTTCTTTTTAAAGACCCATTTTCTTCCAATGGTCTTTCTTCCAGTTGGAAACTCCACTAGATCCCAAGCCTCATTCTTATAAAAATATGTCATTTCTTCTTCCATGGCCCTTTTCCAAAGATTTCCATCCTCTGAATCCACTGCCTCCCTGACAGTTCTAGGTTGATCATCAGTAATAGAAAAATAAAAATTTGAACGAAAATCATATGGACTATACCTTTCCAGTAGCCTTCTTTCTCGATCTGATCTCCTCAATACTAGAGTATGCAGATCTTCTTCTTCTTATTCATGTTCTTCTGTAGAGTTTGATTCTTCATCCTTTAAATCAAACTCTATCTTCTCTGGTTCTTCCTTACTTGGTAGGGTTTCCTATTTAACAATATCCTTCATTTCTCTAAATACCACATCTCAGCTATACACTACCTTCTTAGTTTCTGGGTTCCAAATCTTATAACCTTTCAGACCATATTTATATCAAATAAAGATACACTTTTCATCCTTCTTATCGAGCTTACTCTTGTTTTCCTTTGGAACATGAACATATGCATCGCAGCCAAAAACCTTGAGATGTGTGAGAGAAGTTTCCTTACCATTCCATACCTCTTGTAGAGTCTTTTCATCCAACGTTGATGAGGGCGATCTATTGACCAGGTAACATGTAGTACCCACTTCCTCTGCCCATAATTATTTCCCTAAGACGACATCACTGAGCATGCACCTTGATTTTTCCATCAGCGTCCTGTTCATCCTTTATGTAACTCTATTATGTTGAGGTGTATATGAAGTAGTCTTCTTCCTTTCTATACCACACTTCTTACAAAATTATTCAAATTCATTTCCACAGAACTCTCTACCATTATCTGTCCTCAACACCTTAATTATTTTCTTTGTTTGATTCTCAACAAGATCCTTAAAATATTTAAACCTATCAAAGACTTCAGATTTCTTCTGAGGAAATATATCCAAGTCTTCCTCGAGAAGTCATATATAAATGAGACATAGTACATAGATTTTTCCAATGATGCGACTGACATAGGTCCAAAAACATCACTGTGAACTAGTTGTAAAATTCCTTCTACCCTCATTGCACCAGAAGGGAATCTTACCCAATTCTACTTCCCATATAGACAATGTTCACTGAAATTAAAATTTATAGAGTAGTTAGATGTACCTTCAACCATACCTTTACCATGTAGTAGTCGATGACCCTTCTCTCTGATATGCCCTAGTCTTTGATGCCACTGCATAACCTTTTCTCTAGAGATTGTATGAGTTCTTTCTTGTTCAACTCCAATATCAAGAACAATGGAACTATTACACCCATCACTAATAGTTCTTCCTTGCATCTTATACAGTGTTCCAAACCGAACTCCCCTCAGCAAAACCATTGCTCCTCGAACCATCCTGCAAGTTTCCTTTTCAAATAGTTTTTTTACCCCTCCATCTCCCATTTTGCTTATAGATATCAAATTTTTGGCCAAACTTGGGATGTGTAGAACAACAGGCAATTTTCTAATCCTTCCATATATGAGCCTCAACTTGACCCTTCCTCTTCCTATGATTTTGGTTGTCGAATCATTACCTAAGAAAGCATTAACTCCATCATACCTTTCATATTCAAAAAACCACTCCCTATGGGGAGTCATATGAAAGGATGCACCAGATTCAACCAACCATGACTCATGATCTGGATGTGTGCTTGAAGAGGCCAAGTACACATCCCCTCCTTCTTCCTTGGAGGTATTTTCTTCTGTAGAAGAAGACTCTTTAGATCCCTTCTTTTTCTCAACTTAGGATCTACACTGCTTCTTATAGTGCCCATGTTTTCCACATCTCCAACATACCCTTACAAAATTTCTGGGAGATTTAGATCTACACTTAGACTTAAATCTCCCACTTGAGAAATTATATCTATTTATTTCCTGGGAACATCCTCTTGAAAATAATGCATATGTGATATGTCCTTTCATATTCTTCCTTCTCATCTCCTCCAACAACAAGGATGGGACCACTTCTTCAAACTTCAAGGAAGTTGTATTACTACCTATGGCCACAACCAGACTATCCCACAAGTTTGGTAAAGAAAAAAACAAACTGATACATTTATCTTCATCTAAAATTTTAATCTCAATAGATATTGACTCACTTACCACAGTATTGAAGGCGTTCAAATGCTCTTCCACTGAGTCTCCATCTCTCATCCTTAGGCTATACAACTTATTTCACAGGAATAGTTTATTTACCAGGGACTTAGACTAATACAACTTCCCCAAATTTTCCCATAAATCCTTGGCTTTCGCTTCCTATGACACATTCAGTAATACTGAATCAGAGAGACACAGTCAGATTGTGCTCTTTGCCTTTCGATCCAACTTTTTCCAGTTATCTGTAGATGTTCTTGTAGGTGCACTACCTATATCTACCATGATCGACTGATATTTGTCCACCAACAGATCTTCCATATTGAGCTTCCAGAGTTCAAAAATTTTCCCATTAAACTTCTTGATCTCCATCTTTGAATTGCTTTCCATTTGAAGATATGATACCAAATGGAAAGCAATTCGAAGAAATAAAGATACCACAAAGTTGTCCCCCTGAAGCCAATAAAGATCTGATACCAAATGTAAACTCTAACGTTGTAAAATATCTACTGCAAACAGATATTCATAAAAAAGAACAGAAAATATATAATAACAAATACAAACATTACACAGAGATTTTTCCCCTAGAAACCCAAACTGGGAAAACCAACATATTCTATATTATTCATCATGTTACAATGTTTACAATACAAAATACATATAGGAGCTAGTGGCATCCAAAATCCTAACCCAATGACCTGGATTAGTCAAAAACCCTAATTCCTTAACTGGAAATAGAAAACCATCACCAAAGAAACCATGTGCCGAAAAACCACCTAAATATAATGTGGTCCCAAAAATGTGGTACCAATGCAGAAATTTGTTTTTTGGGGGAATTTCCCACGAACCCCTGCACGCCTAAAGCATAAGCTCAAACACTGGTGCTCATGCCAAGAATATAACACATACCGAACACAATCACATTCTCTTTTTTCTTTCGCTTTCAAATCTGACCCATAAGCAGTCACAACACATCAAATCTCTCCAACAACCTACTCATGCTCCTCAACCATACAATATGAATGATACTCAATCATGTATAAGAAATAAACATACTATAGAAATCATATCATCACTGAATCATAAGAGTGTTTCTCACTCCATCAACCAACACAAACCAAATCACGACAGCCATACCAAGAATGCCTTAAGCATTTTCCATACAATAAGCAAGACTATCCATCAAGACAAATATGTGACCATACCTTTTGAACCAATGGATAGATATGATGTATCTGAGCATTGTAGACCTTCCTAGGAGATTCATCTCAGAATCTAGAACCTTTTCATATTCATCTCTTCAAGCTTCCATGGTTTTACCAACATGTACACACCCTAATACACTGCCATCTCGCACATGTATGCACCCTAATACACTAACAACACGCGTATAACTCAGTATGTATGGACCCTAATACATTGTTCACCCATGTACGCCTCAAAAATAAGGGTTTCTGAAGTTTTGAAACATTCGCTATCAAGATTTCAGACTTGTCGAAACTTTGATCTATCCATGAGATCCTCCATACTCTCTCTCTCTCTCTCTCTCTCTCTCTCTCAGAATAGATCTTCAATACAAGCTCAAGAGATACACAAGAGACCCTATCCTCTTATTTATACTCTTCATCTTCTAGGTCATTTAACCCATTTATAGGTCACTTCACCTATTTTCCTCATTTAAGGGTTAACCACTTTTCATAATTAGAAAGTTCTCCATTACTTTATCATTTAAATAATATTCTTTGACTTTTTCACTTCACTTTATTATTTAAATAATCCTCCTTGACCTCGTCACTTCACTTTATGATTTAAATAATAGTTTCTTCTTTGCAATCTCTTTGACTTCTTGACCTTTTGGGGCTTCAAGCCTATATATGAGGGTCCTCCATCTGCGTAAGGCCATAACTCTCAAACCATGAGGAGTTATGTGACATTCCACATACCACCAGAAATGGCATGACAAGCACTATCCATCTAGGATAGTTTCACTTACAAATTCACTGATCTTCATCTCATTATGCCACAATCAAGCATGGGTTCTCCAACCATAATTTAAGAATAACTCAATCGTAAAGCATCTTCCCGTGAGGGCTATCACCATAAAGAGACCAATTTAGAGCTCATCCATTTGTGCATCTTATCAACCATAATGATTCATCTTTACATTAACCCAACAATCCATCATATCAATGACAACTCATTGATTCATCTTCATCTATGTATCATATCAATTAAAACTCATTGAACCACAACAATCTATATTCATCTATGCATGCCATGATATGACTATGATTTTACTTGACATCTATCCATTATCATAAAGGACAATACATATTATATTTTACATCAATCAATACTTTTACCATGAACCAAGTTCCACAACCATGTTTCTCAATCAATCAAGTGTCTCAACTAGATCATCCAATGTATCATGTACCAATGTGTATGCTAATCAAGTAATACCAATGGTGTACTTTTAGCCAAGTAATATCATCCAAACATATACCATCTATGATTGTACCAAATATGTACATCAACAAGTATCACCACTTGTACCAAGCAATTACATCAACCAAGCACCAATACCACAAGAAAATGAATCCCCATATATGTATGCCAAATCCACCACAAAACATGTGTCAATCAAACTACTAGTAGGTGTCTCTACCAATGTACTATAATTTTGCCAATCATGCATCGACTATAGATCAGACTCATAAAATGATGTACAACATGTTCACCTCATCAACTCACCAAATACATTTCACAATATGTAGTCCAACCATATGCCAAATGCATGCACCAAGATATCCAACAAATATGCTTCTAATTACAAGATATATCGATGAAACTCAAATATGTACTAGCTATTTACCCCAAAAGATCAACCTCAATCCTCCATTCACTAGAACAAAAACTAAGCATCCAACAATACATGTACTAGTAGTGTGCTTCAATAGATCAATAACATATCTAGCTATCATCATCAAGATATATCACATAACCAAGGTGCCATAACTTCACTATCATAACTAGCATTGTTCTTCAAGATAAAATGCCTCAATCCATACTCATGGGTTAGTGCCATGCATCCAATATGGCCTTTCATTATTTTATTTTTCATCACTTTACATGATCCAATATGGAATCATGAAAAACCTGCAGCAAATAGTGTCAAAACCTGTAATAAACTATGCCAGACTCTGCATCACAGAGTTATATCATCACATCAAGTTGCAACCCCTGTGCATAATGCTTTTTCCTAGGATTCACCACATATACACGACCTGCTACACAGATAACTCATGTATGTACACAACCTATTCAAGGTCATCCTTCATATGTACGTGACTGTTACCACTGTCACCCATGTATGCTTCAGTAGATGACACACTTGAGATTCACTTAAGGCTTCAATTCTTCTGTGGTTGTTCAGTCTTCTTCACCCACATCGAAAGGTATCCCTTCTTTTCAGAACTTGAGCTCTAACCTTCCATATTTTCAAAGATGCCTCCCTTTCTTACTTCATTCCTTCTTCTAGTCATGATATATGAAGTCCTCATCATGGAATTTCTTATTGTGTTCCATCAATCTTGAGATTTGTGGCCAAATCCACTACAGTTGTAGCATCTCATGGTGTGACAGTGAACAACAATGTGTCCTACTTGATCACATCTCCAACACCTTATGGTGTTATGAAATCTTCCATTATTTCTCCTTGCATAATATCTACATTCCAAATCTTTGTGACCATATTCATTACATGAATAACGCTGACCATGAAAATCACTTTCATACCTTTTATTTGGTGTCCATCTTCTTTGAGGAGTAAATATGGTTTCTTGATGTCTTCCTTGCTTTGTTATTTTGAAATTTCCATTGCCTTATGTAGATGGTTGACTTACAACATTGTATTCACCCTTTGAGAGTAAGGGACTTACCTCATGCTTCTTTGAGGTGCTTTCTTCAACATGTGTAGGTCCTCCCTTGTATCCAAGACCTGATTTATCATTTGGTGATATTTGACTTTATAAGATCTCATTCAAGATTTGTGAGCTATTTAAGAATTTGTTTGACTTATCTACTTTCTTTCTAAGATCAACAACTTCATCTTCTAACTCATGACATGACTCTTCCTTTTCATTTATTTGATTCCTCAATAGTTGCTCTACCCTTTTGTCTTCTTCAAATTTGGGTCTTCAGATGAAAAATAGTTTCAAAATTTTTGCTAATATCATCATCTACTTTCTTATATTCTTTTTCATTCTTTAGTCTTCTAATCTCTTCTTCCTTTTATTCTAATTGAGTCTTACTACTTTCTTCTAGTTCTTTCAACATTTCTTTTAACTTCAAGATGTGCCTTTGACTCTTCTTGAGAAACATTTTAGTGTTATCCGAAATATAGCTATAGTCTATATAATAGTGGTAATTGCTATATTCATATAGACCTCTTTCAACTTTCTCTTTAATCTCCAATAGTTTTTCTTCTACTTCTTCCATGGGATAAAAATCAATTGATTTTATCCAAACTACTTCTAGATTTTCTTCTTCGCTTGTAGAGAAAAATTCAACATAATCACATTTTGAATTATTGCAATCAAGGGTTTGTGTAGATAATTTACCTTCATTTGAAATGTCTTCAAGATATTCCCTTTTTTCAAAATCATCACTTGATTCTTTTCCTTCATTTGAAATGTCTTCAAGATCTTCCTTTTTGACAACATCATCACTTTTATAAATAATGCAACCAAGATTTTTTGGAGATTCTTTACCTTCATGTGTCTTGTTGGAGTTGTCTTCAATGTATTTCTTCTTTCTTTGGTATGTATCCTCTAGCTTTAGCCATAGATCCTTGGTGGAAGTGCATTATCCCATGCTCTCTTTGATAGGGCTTGAGAGTCCACTAAGAATGGTCTTGAGAGCTAATACATCATTCTTATCTCCTTTCGTCTGAGCTATAAACTTTGACTTGTTCTTCAAGGAAACCGATCCTCCAATGGCTGCCTTCCGAATACCCGTTCCCATATCTTTCAAATGCACTCTCATTTATATTCTCCAAGTAGAATAGTTTTCCTCATCAAGTATTGGAACAGCATCATCCATTTCTGTGTCTATGGATCTCCTTCAAGCTTGTTAAGGAGTATAGTAAAGGCCTACTCTAATACCAATTTTTAGATACACCGACTACACTAAGAGTGGGGGGTGAACAGTTTAGGGCTCCTTTTCCCAAACTTTCCTCTTACAAAAAATTCATTAGTAAGCAATCACCATTAACCCATTACTCATGTATGTCATTTATAACCAGCTAAATGAAAACACATATCAACAACATATATCAACAATATATCATCAACAAATCATCACCATAAGGAACACACAGAAAACAAGATGTATGTATAGTCTTTCTTTTATTATGGACTACAATCCTTGGGGTTTCTCAGCAACAACTGAATAGATTACAACTCTACAAGAGAACCAGTTGTATAATGAAAGACTTGACTTACACCCTGAGCACCAACTGAGATGAGTGTTGTTCCATAGTTTGTGTTTTAAGGCTATAAAACACACCGTCTAGGCATCCAAAAATGATAATACTTTTAAAACCATGAAGCAAAGAAAAAGGAATCAAAGTCGGTTTCTCAACTGTCTCTGTCTTTCTTCCCTTTGTTCCTGGATGGTTATATCATGTTCAATCACTGCCCACGATCGCTCTAACTCAGTTCTATTTGTTACAGTTTGTAAGATAGTATTAAATAGGTTCAATGCAATGCTGGTTTGATCTTGTAAATCGGGTTCTATGTTTGGTTGTCTTCCGTTTGGGACTGTCATGGGTGATTGATTTTTTATATTTTTATAAAAGGGTTTTTAATAAATTTGTTACTTCAGACATTCAGGTAAGATATTGATAAAACAACTTTAAAACTTAAAACAGAAAATGAAGACACAAGTAAGGTCGTTTCCTGGTTCAGTGACAAATATGAAACTGTAAACAATGAAACATGGCACAGAGAAATATAAGGCTTTAATATGGAAATAATCTTATATTTCCATTACAATAAAGAAAGGAACGCGGGTTTTCTAACAAAAGAAAATATTAAGGAACAGAAGGTTACAGGTCTTAAAATTATTGAAATAATTCCAGAGGAAAAACTGTAACACATTCAACATCCAAACCAATCTGATACTATAAACAATAATTGCATATAATTCCAAATTGATTCACTTGCTAGAATTGCACATTAAGAAGAAGATTTAACAAATGAAACTAGAGAAGGATAGAAACATAGTCACTAAATGACAAGATTCAGAATCTTGTTGTGAATGATATTCTGATAAACTTTAAAGCTGATCGTACAAAAATGGTCTTGTTCCCAAAATTTCTGAAGCCCTATTTCAGCCTCACGAAATTGTATTTATACATTTCTGTCCAA
>SNQJ01S0081600.1:5014-27894 GCA_010110895.2 Picea sitchensis
TCTCCCTTAGTTTCCAATACCGAATAAGACCTTATTACTGTATACATCTTTTACCTCTTTTCGGATGCCTTGACACTGTACTTTGAGCCTTAGTATAGACTCAGGAACAACACCATCTGGTAACTCGATCTCATAAGCATTTTTCCCCAATTTCGTCAAGACCTTACATGGCCCGATTTTCTTCATTTTCAATTTATTGCATGTTCCCCTCGGGAACCTCTCTTTCTTCAAATGTGCCAGAACTAATTCACCAACCTCAAAGTGAAGTTGTCTCTTTCGCTGGTCGGCTCTGTGCTTATATTCGTGACTTGATTCTAGCAGTCATTGCTTCACTTGGTCGTGAAGTTATTTCATCGCCTCTACGAACTCTTCGGCACTTACGCTCCTAGTCGTAGTCTGGTCTGAATCCCTTAATTCAGAAACTCCTCTCGGTTGCATGCCATACACAATCTGAAATGGAATTTGGCCTATGCTCCTGTTCACTGAGTCATTATATGCGAACTTTGTTTGCGGAAATATACTATCCCACTGGCTGTGGTGCTCTGTCACCAAGATTCTCAGCAAGTATCCTAGACTTCTGTTCACCACTTCTATTTTCCCATCCGTCTGAGGATGATAGGAAGAACTAAACATCACATTAGTCTCCATCTTCTTCAACAGTGTCCTCCAGAAATGCCCCACGAACTTTGTATCTCTGTCCGAAACTATACTTTTGGGTAAGCCATGAAGTCGAACGACCTCTTTGAAAAACAGATTTGCGATGTGAGTTGCATCACTATTTTTCTGGCATGGGATAAAATGTGCCATCTTGAAAAACCTATCCACTACCATAAAGACTGAATCAAATCCTCTTTGTGTCCTTGGCAATCCCAATACGAAATCCATTCTGATTTCATCCCATGACCTCTCGGGTATGGGTAATGGTTGATAGAATCCTGCATTCTACTTTCTTCCCTTTGAATGTTGGCAAATTCTGCATCTGTTTACAAACCACTTGACCTCTAACCACATCCCTGGCCAAAAGTATGACTCGCTCAGCTTTGCAAATGTCTTATCATGACCAAAGTGTCCGGCCAATCCTCCAATGTGTTTCTCCTTTAACAGATTCTCCCTCATGGAGCATTTTGGAATACACAACTTATTGCCCTTGAACAATAATCCTTCTTGGATCATGTACTCTATCCACTGGCTTCTGTCTCTGAGAACTAGGTTCTCAGCTACTCCGTATGCTTCTTTAAAATCCTGATCATCTGCATACATGTCCCTGAGATCATCAAAGCCTAACGTCATGACTTTGAACTCCAGTAAACATTTCCTGCTCAAAGCATCAGCCACTTTGTTAGCAGTACCTGAAATATGATTAATTACAAAAGTGAAATTCTACATGTATTCGACCCACTTAACATGCCTCTGATTCAACTTCTCATGTTGAGTCACAAATTGTAATGCATGGTTATCACTATATAAAACAAATTCCTTTGGAATCAAATAGTGCCTCCATTTTTTCAATGCATGTATGATGGCATAGAATTCCTTATCATACATGGAGTACTTTTCTTTTGCCTCATTCAAATTCTTGCTAAAATATGCAATCGATCTGTCCTCCTGACTCAAGACCACTCCTATGGAAAACCCGCTTGCGTCACATTTTACTTGAAGCATCTTTTGGAGATCCGACAAGACCAGAACCGGTTGTTCCGTGATCTTTCATTTCAATAATTTGAAACTTTTCTCTGCCTCTTCAGTCCAGTGAAAAGATTTATGTCTTTTCTTGACTGTATCCATCATCGTTGTGCTAATCCCACTGAAATTTCTGATGAACTTACGGTAGAAACTAGCCAGTCCATGAAAACTCCTCACCTCAAATATGTTCCTCAGTGATGGCCAATTTTTAATTACCTCCACCTTATCTGGATCCATCTTCAATTCATTCATAGATATAATAAATCCCAAGTAAATGAGTTATTTCTTCTTAAATGAATATTTCCTCATGTTAATCAACAACTTCTCCTGCTATAGCTTCTTCATTACCGTAGCTAAATGCTTCAGATGTTCTGCCTTTGTTTTGCTGAAAATTAATATGTCATCCAGATACACAATGACAAACTTCCCGATGAATTCCCTCAAGACTTCATTCATTAACCTCATAAAGGTACTCGACGCATTTGTCAAGCCAAATGGCATGACAAGCCATTCATACAATCCTTCATTGGTTTTGAAGGCCGTCTTCCACTCATCACCTTCCCTCATGCGAATCTGGTGATATCCTCTTTTCAAATTAATCTTTGAAAAAAACATTCTCCGCTCAAGCAATCCATTAAATCGTCCATCCTTGGTAATGGAAACCTATACCTGATGGTTATCTTGTTGATGGCCCTTGAGTCGGTACACATTCTCCAACCTCCATATTTTTTTGGACTAAGTACTGTTGGAACGACACATGGGCTCAAACTTTCCCTGACCAATCCTTTTTCTAGCAGCTCCTAGACCTGCTTCTTGACCTCTTCATTTTCTTGCGGCGTCAACCTGTACGCGGCTTTATTCAGCAAACTAGCTCCTGGTATGAGGTCTATATGATGACTCACACTCCTCATCGGTGGCAACGAACGAGGTAATTCATCCACCATGATGTCAGCGAACTCTTCCAGTAGTTCCTGAATTTCTCCTAGAAAATTGTCTACTCTCGTGCTAGTCAAAACGATCCTTGGTTTCCTGACCACAAAGAATTGTGGATCTTCTTTCTTCTTCACCTCTGTAAGAAGCTCCTTCCCACTCATGAGGAGTACAGTATTTCTCCCTTCTGGTTTTACCTCCTTATATTTTATTGGAAGCAACATGTGTGTCCTCCCATTCTTCTCTAGAGTATACGTATTCATCTTCCCATCATGAATTACATTCCTGTCATATTGCCATGGTCTGCCTAGCAATAAATGACATACATCCATAGGAATAACATCATAGAGTATTTTATCATTATACCCTCCTATTTTGAATTCAACTAAACACTGTTTAGTGACATTTACCTGATGTCCCTTCTATAGCCATGAAACTTTGTATGGACTCGGGTGATCAGTCGTCTCCAGCTCCAGCTTCTCTACCATCTCGGTTGAAACAAGATTATATGTGCTACCACTGTCCACGATAACCTTGCATACCTTGTCCTTGGTTTTGCAAGCAGTTCTGAAAAGTTTATTTCTTTGAGCTGAGTCCTCCACCTCCTTCTCGGGTGTTAAGAGAACCTTACGCATCATCAATGACCTTCCGCCTTCTGCATATTCCGCTTCAACATCTTGCCTCTGTGCCTCGGCGATGTGATCTTCTCCTCCATCTTTCTTTTTATCTAGATAGTCGAATGACTTGTGCCCATTTTTTCCACATGTGAAGCATGTGATTACTCCACCTCTTCCTCTTCCTCTACCTCTAGTACGAGGAAACATGTTATTATCAACGTATCCTCCGCTCTGCTCTATATGTTGCCCTCTTTGTTCAACATGCTGGCCTCGCTGTGAACTTCCACCTCTCTCGGTTCTAGTCTGAGGCTTTTTCGAGTCGTCCTTGGGCTTCTGGTATTTATCTTGGGCAACTGATTTTCCTTTGGGCTGACTCCTACCTCGGCCTCACTGACCTTTCTTACGACTCAACTTCTCTTCAGCTTTCAAAGCCATTTGATAGGCATCCTCCACCGTTCGGATGGTTTCCATACTCATCTCGTCCTGGATATCGTATCTCAGGCCATTCATATACCTGGCAACTTTCTCATCATCGCTCTCCCCATGACCTGCCCTGATGTTCAGTTGATAGAATTCCTCCATGTATTCTTTTACTGTCATCATCTTCTGTCTCAGGTTCTGCATCCTCCTGAACAGAGTGATTTGATAATCTCTGGTGATGAACTTTGCCTTCATCTTTGCAATCATTCGATCCCAACTTTTAATTTTTTGCTTGCCCTTGCAGGGTCTATCTGCTTGTAAGTCGTCCCACCATAATACTGCGTGTCCCTTCAATCTCATGACAGCATGCCTGACTTTCTTATCCTCTTCGACATCTTCATAATCGAAGTATGTATCCAGAGCTCTAATCCAATCTAGAAGCTCTTTCGCATCTAGATTCCCCTCATAAACTGGAAAGTCCATCTTCGTTTTTGCACCCATCCGTGAAATAGTTTTGATTAGACGTTCATTGGCTGCATCCTTGGCTACAACTTCCTCCCCATGTTCAGTTTCAACTTCACCCTCTGAATCGCTAAGATTCCCCGCACTGGTTGTGCGTCTTTGCGCTGTCTCCATATCTTCGAGTCTAGCTCGTAGATCACGTATCTCTCTTTCCATCTCTGGATTCTGCGCTTGCCTACCCCTTCTCCTCAGGTTTTCTCTTTCCTCTGGATCGGGTGACTGTCTATCCCGTCTCCTTGGCGGCATGGTGAATTTCCTTCTTCTCTGCTACAGACAGCAAATAAATTTTCTTTCTCTGATACCACTTAACGCAGGTGCGCCCTCAGGCACGTCCTCTCACAAGACCTCCTCCTTTCTTCGGCCCAAAGAACTGAAAATCTCTTCTAATTCCCTATCAGGAATTTTCCACACCCACAAAAGTTCTCCAAAAGATCTCCCTTAACGATCGGGAAATCGGACTTCACAGTTTCGCGAGTCCTGTGGTCGCATGGTTTGTGTCTCGCGATTCTCCGAGATCCGATGCAATTCAATGCTGACCTTTTACCTTGATATCAGGGCTCCTCCTATCAGGATTTTGACACTCACGATGTCCAAACAACTTGTTTCACCGATCCCCGATCCCCGATACGCTCCCCTGTTGCCTTAGCCTCCCAAACTAAGCCTTTTGTCCACGCGACCACTCCTTATATGACCACAGTCATATTCCTCATTGGGGTTTCGCGGTTCACGATTCCAAAATGCATACACACCTTGTCACCAGGATCCCCGATATACCGATGACCCAAACACCGATGGGTGACTTCCTTGTCGAGACTTCGGACTTCACGGGATCACGAATCCTAATACCAATGTTTCGGGACTTTCCTTTTCCCGAACCCCGATAATTCATGCCACCTGTCCTCCACTAATTCTAGTGTGGGCCCACACTGTTCCTTTGGCCTGTCGGGATATCGCGTTTCATATTTTCATGATTCCCGCTTCTATGGTTCCCAAGAATCACGAAACGCCAATATTCGATGCACGTAAGGGTTGACTCTTCCACGTCACTATCCCCTCGTCGCCTTTTCGGACATCGTGAGATCGTGATTCCTGATGCAATGTTTTCTTTGTCCCCGGGGTTCATGAAGTGTCGAACCCCGACTCCTCTTGGATCTTCTGACGCGTGTCCGCCCTGAGATCCATGGCTAGGACTTCCTCGGTGTTTCG
Source organism: Picea sitchensis (assembly GCA_010110895.2). Taxonomy (NCBI): domain Eukaryota; kingdom Viridiplantae; phylum Streptophyta; class Pinopsida; order Pinales; family Pinaceae; genus Picea; species Picea sitchensis. The sequence goes on from SNQJ01S0081600.1 coordinate 10,393, forward strand.
AGACTTGAAAGGTATCGAGTCTCTTGACTTCTGAAACTCGATGCCTCAATATCCCGATGCCTCTCCGAGACTTTCCTCTGCTCACTAGGACTTAACCCCAGTGCAACTTATGCCTGATCGAGTCATTGATGGGCAACCCAATAACAATCCTACGGCTCATGACCCTCCCGAGCTTAACCTCCGGGTGGATCTGACGGCTGGCGGATCTTTCACGAATCCTCTCCACGAGATCCTAACCGTCAATCTCTTCCTCCTTGAGGATTTCTTGAAAATAACCAAGTGTCCCTCTGTGCTCACTCGTCCTCCTGCGTGCAACCCTGCAACACTTGTTTTAGATGCTCCATAGCACGAACTCCCTGAGAAATCCTTCCTTAGGTTCTAAAGGTTTTATCCCTCTTGAGCTTTCTCCAAATTCTCAGTCTCTTAGAAAAAGAGAACCCTTTGCACGCCTTCCTTGAGGCAACCTGCAAACACTTCAAGTGTTTGAGTTTCTTCGACCCTGCGCACACCTGCAACAACAGTCCTTCAAATATTCTACTCAGATTCACAACTGAGACTCTCCCTTAGCCTGCGCACCCCTGGCATGGCTCCAGTAACCCAATTTCACTTCTGGGTGAACGAGAACAAGAGTTAAACTACCTAAGCCTCCGTCAACGCACACCTTGCAGGAATCCTCACTCAGATAGAGAAACAATTGAAACTAAGTTCTTCTTCCCCTCCGATTTCAAACTCAACCATGAAATCACATACACAGCAATAAAGCAAATGCATAACAGGAAAACAAACACTCATGAGCACATCATTTAACATCAACACACAGAGAACAGACACAAAACGATGGATTTGAATCAACTTCTTCTATTAATTCAAGATCTACACATGGATGTTCTTCTATGGCTCTCTTCTATTCTTCTGTGCTCTTCCTGCTTCAATAATCATGATAATGCTACAATGTACAATGAGGGTGTCTATATCCGTTTTCCCTCCTTCTTTCTAAAACTGTCTAATCTATGAATTCAAGTCTATCTATCTACATTAACTAGTTTAAATGCCTCCTATCTACTAAGGATGAGAGTGAATCTCTCAAGGTCCAATACAATATACACAGGCGCTCCTTCATAAATGGCTTCATTAAAGATTTGGCGCATCAACTTCAAAAAGATTTTCAAGCAATTTATCATGTGCTCAAAAATACGTTGCGCTTGCTCCACGGTCGCTTGATATTTGTGATGCTCCTGCATCATTGTCTATTTTCTAATCTGCTTGTGTGGTGTTCATCATCAGTTGTGTGGTTCAACTGTTGTCGTCGTTACCTTCTTTCCTAAAAACAAAACAAAAAATTACTTTTTGCTTCGCTGGTAGTTGTAACGTTTGGGGTCGTTAAAAATTCCTCTCGGGGTAATCTCATCTTCCTCTCTATTATGTGTATTAATTTTTTTGGCCTATAGAAATGCATTTACATCTGTGAAATTGGTAGAATATATTCATATATTTTACTTGTATTGCTTCATTGGATTTTGTTATAACAACTAATTAAAATTCCATATAAAATTACTCGAGAGGAAAATGACAGAATACTTCAAAGGTTGTTTGTAGCATTGGAATTAAAGGGTGATAGGAAATGTTATTTCCCTTACAATCAATGTAGGGGCTTCAATAGAACAAGACTTTTAATAATAAAAAATTGAAAGGAATTGTAGACAATTTGGACACGTTGAACAGGGATATGAATATAATCCATTCGTGAGTTAGTACTCATTATATTTTTTTGTATTGATTGTATTCATAGAACTTTCTATCATTTCAATATTTGTTACATCCATAAATATTATTTGATTGTTTGTAATTATAAAGAAAGATTGTCCTAAGTGCAATATTGGGAATGTGTCGAGTAGTAATAGAAATCCTATGGTACACACTGAGGAAGATGGACCAAATATTAGAGATAAATTTAGTCCTATGGAAGAATATGAAATTGATAATAGTACAATTGAAACTGATGGTATAAATAGATTGATCTATGACACCTTTATTTGAATGGATGAAAATTTTGATGATATTAATGATGTACTTTTGATTGATAACTTGCAGCAACCTCTTTATGAAGGCTCAAGGAAAAATATTATCTCTGTTATATTGTTGTTGGTGAACTTGAAGGTATTGAATGGTTTGTCAAAAACTTATCTGACACAGATCTTAACATATGTAATATAATTCGTTAAGTATACATAAAATCTATAGTTGTTTTTGTTTCTCTATTATTAGTGTTATTAATTAATGTGTAAATTAATGATGAAATATTTAATATTAACATTCTTTACATTAGCTAGTTATATATTGTGTTGTAGATTTCTAGGTGAATTTCTCCTACCATCATCAAATACTTTACCTAGCACCTACCAAGAATTAATTGTCATTATGAGAGATATTGGAATGGAGTATAAAGCAATTGATGCATGTACTAATGATAATATTATATCCAATGGAAAATATGTATCAGAAACAAAATTCTCGCAATGTCAAATCAATAAATATCGAACTGATCAAGTAACAAAACATGTGCCTCAAGTTTAGCGGGAGAGGTTGGATGAGGAGATGAAACCCTAGTTTCAATCCCCATGACTCGCTGCATGATTGGATCAAGTCAATACACAAAAAACCCATGCCACAGTCGAACACAATCCGTCTCATGCCTGATATGTCAGGATGAATTCAAAAGAGGGGGGGAAACCCCCCTCGTACAACAATGTCACGACCAATGATCGATCGGGTAGAAGAGAAAAATGCCCATCATTTGAGTCGCCACCACAACTACGAGATCATATTCTTTCCATAGAACAATGTATCAAGAAAGAAATGGATGTGGAAGACAACACGTCCCATCCAAAAGCACCTCGCAGATGGGATCCTGGAAAATGCATCCCTCAAATGGATAAACCGTCGAGATAGCTCATAACCTCAACAAGAGTAGGGAAACACACACAATTTATGAGAGAGCATGCCCTCATCAGCAAATTTCTGGTCATGTGGTCGTTCGAACAGGATCTAAACAGATGGATAAAACACTGGTGGAACCCCAAAGGGGACTACGAGGTCCAACTCAGCTCCAAAGGATTTTTTACAATCATTTTGTACAACCCAGAAGACAGAGACTGAATCTTTGAGAACGGGCCATATTTCTACAACTCAGCAGGGTTATTCCTCTGATTTTGGATAGAAAGATTCAACCCAGACAAGAAGGAATTCACGATGGCTCCTGTCTGGATCCGCCTTTACTTCATACTGCAAGTGTTCTGGCTCGAGGAGATTCTCATGGGAATAGGAAATACGGTGGGTCAATATGTCAAAACATCAAAATCCACAAAGCAAAGGAAATACACTTCATACGCCTGAATCTGCATTTACATGAATATCTCTAAGGCTCTACTAGGAGTGGTAATGCTGGAATATCAGGATGAACACTAGAAAGAAGCACTGGACTATGAAGACATCCCTTTCTGCTGCAGGAAATGTCATGAACATGGTCACCTCTTTAGAGATTTCCCTCTAAATAAGAAAGCCACCAAAGTAGGTGATACCATACAGAAAGATGTCTTCACCATTGTCACGGACAGAAAGAAAAACCCTCCAAGAAATCAGAACCCAGATCCCAAATCGAAGATCTCAACCAAAAACGCATATGAGATTTTGAACCAGTTACCGAAAGATGAAGCCATCCAAGATCTGCAGAAAGAGCCGCATTAGTGCAAAGGAAAGAACCAAAACCCTTCCTCCTCCAACCCAAACAGTGAAATCTACCTAGAAGAGAGGGGAGATGCATATGGAGACATCTTAATGTAGCTGGACGATAGAGATCTAGCATGCATCGATCTAGAAAAACTTGAGGAGGCCCTCAATCAAAAGGATCTGCAAGCACTTCCTAAAGAGAAACTCTGAAAGGTACATAAGGTCTTTCTTGACTCCTTAGCAGGATCCACAACATGCCTAGGTATAGCCACAAACTCTAGTTTAGGCTCAAAAAGAGCATCGTGAGAGAATAAAAGAAGGGGGTGGAAACCGGTGCATCAACTCACCAAGGAGGCAGGCAACCTTATGATCAACTCAGGGAGATTCATAAGCTCTCGGAGGGATACCTCCACCCAACACCACCTTCATAATGACGAAGATGATCACCTGGAACATTAGAGGACTTAATCGTCAATCTAAACAAAGGATCCTCCGAGACTGCATCAAAGTAGGAAACCCAGATATCCTAATGTTACAGGAAACAAAATTTGTTGGGGCAGACGCTGAAACCATCTTCCAGTGTATTTGGAGAGGATGTGATTTTATTCTAACAAACTCCACAAGGGCCTCAGGGGGTCTGGCTATTCTATGGAACCTAGGCAATATTTCTTTAACAAAATCTTTCTCTACCATAGGCACAATAACGACCCACTTCGAGATATTAGGCTCAAATCAAGAGGGGACTATCACAAATGTCTATGGACCCCAAAGTCAACAGGAAAAAGACAAACTTCTGGAGTAGCTAGTCCTCATCAAAAGTTTGCTGACCACACCCAACTAGATCTTAGGAGGCGATTTCAACATGATCCTGTCGTTGAGAGAAAAAACAGGAGGGAGCAAAATACTTGAACAAGACAACGGTAAGTTCAAAACCCTTATTGACTAGTTAAAGCTAGTAGACATTGAAAATAGTAATGGCACCTTCACCTGGTCCAATGGTAGGTCAAGAAACCAACACATTGCTTGTCGAATAGATCGCTTCCTTGTGGATGAAGAGCTAATGGAATAAGCCCCTCACATGGAAAGTCTCATTCTTCCAAAATCCGGGTCAGACCACTGGCCAATTGCCTTCAACCTAGAAACAAGGGCAACACCTAAATACAAACCCTTCCGGTTTGAGAAATTTTGTCTCTCACACCCGGACTTTCATCAACTTGCAAAGTCCTGGTGGGCTTAGGCAGAAATAGATCATGGCACAAGCATGTACAAATTTCAGCAACGCCTCAAAAACTTCAAGCAATCGTTGAAACTCTGGAACAAGAACACCTTTGGAAACATATTCCAAAGCATGCACGACATAGAGAAAAAATTAATGGAGATACAAAAAACTTTCATTTCAGGAACTGGAACTGTTGAACTAATGAAAGAGGAGGAGGAGCTCCAAGCACATCTAGAAGAGAGGAAAAGGCAAGAGAAAATTCTGTGGAGACAGAAGTCTAGGGTTCAATGGCTCAAAGAGGGGGAAAATAACACAAAATTCTTCCACAAAGCAATGGTGCACTGCTGACATATCAATGGAATCACTCATTTAGAGGATGACCAGGGGAATTCGATCAGAGAACATACCCAAATAGAAGCAGAGCTCAACAACTACTACTGCGATCTCCTAACAGAAACTAGGGAGGACAGGACTGCAGCCATCAAATGCGTAACCAGTCATATACCCTCTATGGTGACTCCTGAACAAAATGCAGGCCTCATGCGACCTATCACCCAAGAGGAAGTGGACCAAGCTGCAAAATCCATGCCCCCAGGGTAGGCCCCAGGCCTGGATGGGTTTACCACTGACTTCCTCCATCATTGTTGGGACCTAGTAATAGAAGAGGTTTGGGAGGTTGTAGAGGAATTTCACACCTCAAGCCAAGTCCTCCCAGCCCTCAACATGACCTTCCTCACCCTCATTCCAAAAGAGGAATGGTTCACAAATCCCAAACAGTTCATACCTATTGCTCTCTGCAATGTGATTTACAAAATCATCACAAAGGTGGTGGTGAACCGCTTTAAGCCCATTTTGACCTTCGTCATTTCCATGAAACAAGTAGGGTACATAGAGGGCAGACAAATCATGGACAGTGTCATTCTTTCTCATGAGGTCATCCACTCTCTCAAGTCATCAAAAAATTCAGGTATGCTAATCAAACTTGATCTTTCAAAGGCTTTTGATAAAGAAAGTTGGCAGTACCTTCGGGCCATCTTAGATTCTTTCAGATTTGACCCTTATTGGGTGAACTAGATCTTAAACCTTACCTCCTCTACCTTCTTCTCCATCCTAGTCAATGGGGTCCTGTCCTGGCCTTTCTCACCGTCCAGAGGTATCAGACAAGGTGACCCCCTATCACCCTTCCTGTTTGTGCTCATGGCGGAAGGTTTGGGACGTTACATCAAATCGACAGTCATAGAAGGATCTCTCAAAGGCTTACCCCTGCACAATATCCAACCGACACCCTCACACAACCAATTTTTTGATGACACCCTACTCATGAAGTCCCCTACAGCCAGAGAGACTAGCAAGCTTAACTCCATCCTCTCAGATTTTACAGAGGCGTCAAGAGTGACTCTTAACCTAGACAAGTCCCAACTCTACTTCTTCAACACTCCGACAACAGTCCAGTTTCATATCTCTAGACTCCTGGAAATACCCAAGAGCTCCCTTACGTCCAACTACCTCGACATTCATCTAACAGGAGCAACAACAAGATCCATCTCCTGGGACAACCTTCTTTTGTCCATCTCCAATAGACTGAGCAACTGGACTTTCAGACCGCTCAACATCGTAGCCAGGTTGGTCCTGCTGAATTCGGTCCTTCAAACCCTACCTACCTACCATTTCACTGCACTAGCAACCCCCAAGCAAGTCATCAAAACCATCAAGAATCTCTAGCAAAATTTCCTCTGGCACGGGCATCAACAACAAGAAATGGGTGCTAGTAGGTTGGGACAAGATCTGCACACCAAAAATCATAGGAGGGTTGTGACTCCGAGATCTAGGGAAAATCAACCAAGTAATGGGAGCCAAAATACGCATGAGATGGTTAAAAATGCACATCTTTATGGGCACAAATCTGGAAGCAGAAGTATGCCCCCCTCACACCACAAAACCAACTCATTAGAGATAATGCTCGAATAAAAGGCTCTAATATTTGGAACAAAACTTGGCAAAACAAAGACCTGGTACAAAACCATGCTTTTTGGGAGGTCCACAATGGAGAAAGCGCTTTGTTCTAGCAGGACTCTTGGAAGCAACTCAAACCCCTAAGTGACCTTGAAGAGCTAAACCTCCTAAGAGAGGCTCTAAACTAGGACACTTTTCTGAGGGTGAAAGACTTTTCAAAACTCGAGGAACAAGGAATGCAATGGCGCCAGTGGAAACCCTCTAATTAGGATCTAGGGGTCCCAGAGAACTTAAATCTGCAAGCCTAACAACACTATGCTAGTCACCGGAAAATCCACAATAGAGAAGGCCCATATATCCTTAGATGGGGGCACTCAACAACTGGTAATTTTTCAGTCAAGAAAGCCTACTATCTACAAGGCAACTACCAGAATCAAAATAAGGAAAACATATGGAACAAGGTTTGGAACTCTGCACTCTGGCCCAATCTGTCCACCTTCCTCTGGCTCGTTGCACACAACAAAGTCCTAACCTGGGATAACCTCAATAAAAGAGGCTTCATAGGTCCCTCAATATGCGTCTCATGCCACCAGCAAGAGGAAACCCAAGAACACCTATTCAACAGATGTTCCTTCAGTCAAAGGATTTGGGACCAAGGAGCTCAAATAATGCGCCGATCCAATCAAAACAAGAGCAACATCAGTGATACGATTGAAAACTGGGACTTGATCACCTACAACAATCCCCTATTGACTCACATATGGCAACTTCTCCCAGGCTTCATTCTTTGGCAACTATGGAAAGAACGAAACAAAAGAATATTTCACTCCAAAGCCTCCACACCAGACATAACATAAGAAAAAATAGTTTCAATGGTCAAGGAAACAGTTAGAAGCAAATCCTGGAAATAAGAGGACTCAAACTGCAATCTAGAAGAGAAGTGCATACTCCAAAGCTGGCATCCTAACCTGACCAATCAAATGACGGTGAAGACACCCAAACATCAGCACACCAACTCAACCATATGGACCCCTCCTCCAACAGATTTCATAAAGATCAACTTTGATGGGGCATCCAAAAGAAACCCGGGACCAGCGGGATATGGAGCCACACTCAGAAACTCCAATGGAGAGATCCTTTGTCTAGTAGAAGGTTACTTCGGGGAAACAAAAAATAATGCGATAGAGCTAACAAGCCTATTGCGAGGTCTCCAAGAAACAATTGATAGACATTGTCACAAGCTCATCCTAGAGGGGGACTCACAAATTGTCATTCAACTAATCACCAATATCCTCCATGGTGAAAATTCGTTGAAAGTCGCACCCAATTGGCGACTCTCAGAGCTTCTAGAGGATTTCAGAAGCCTCCTTAGCACTAACCTCAGCATCATTCCCTCCCACATGAAAAGAGACGCAAACAGGGTAGCGGACTGCCTGACAAATGAAGGAGTAGCCAAGGAGACAAAACACTTCCACTAGGAAGCCCACACCTCTGATGACTTAGATATCTCAGAATGGTGCCAATATTTATCCAACAAGTATCTCCAACCCCCAGATGGGGTCCCACATTGAGTAGGCAGGACAAGTGGACACAAGATGGGAAAGGCCATAAATAAGGGTCACTGGCTCCCATCTCCTCACCATTAAAGATGGGAGGGAGCCCGCGCAACAACAACTAGTGGACGAGGCCTCTCAAGTGAGCGAGGAGAATGACACACCATCACACTAAGAACTCAACCTTAATGGCCATAGTTGTCACAGTCACCCTCACCCTTATCAGTGGCCTGGATGGTTATGCAATCCATTCGCAAATTGAATGGCCAAACGCTGAACCTCCGGAGTGTTGGAGCAGGGATAACCTTCCAGTTGGTATTTCATCCATAGCTTGGCTCATACACATGCCAAGAGCACAAGGATGGCCTCACAGAGGTGCGACATGGTATGCTTACGAGTCCCGCAGGAAGAGACAAAAAAAATTCGAAAAAGCGTTGGCTCTTGCGTCCACTCGGAGAACCAGGAAGCATGGGAGACTTGGAATGCATCCCATGGCGTACGTGGAGGAGACTATTTCATATGAACCCATCCAAGATTATCCATAACATCTCCTTTTCACTGTCTTGGACAATTGGAACCCCCCCACTGATTTTGGGAGCGAGGCCAAGCTTCCAGCTCCAAGAATATCACATAGTCACACAGAGATTTATCCGACAAAGGATTTCACAATTTGCTACTTTAAAGAACAGTTTATGGACAATGCAGACGAGAAGGCTAACCCAACAAGAAGAGCACCTCTAGAGGAAGCAGCATAGCAGGACAGGCAACCAACATGCCAAGCTAGCCGAGCAAATGAAGGTACGGAGGAGACTCATGCACAGAGGCCAACTCTCCTCTCTTTTGTTCATAAGGAATGGTAGGACCAACCTCCTCTCATCAACCCGGGCTACCTAGAAGTACTCTTTGAAGCGCGAAGTATGGTGGACAACCAAATCTTTAGGGCCATTCAAATCATCCATCGCCTCAACATGATGTACGCATCTCACTCCAGAACATCCCCATGCCGACAGTGCCCTACCTGTGCGCAAGACTACGTGATCCCAGCTAGATGGAGTAAGTAGGGTGAAGTTGACGAGACTACTGGTTAAAAGGTCATGTGAATGTTCATAGTTAGCAATTTTCTTTTGTTTCAAACCAGACTTTTAGTTCACCTAGATTATAGCTATGCTATCTGTAGGAAGTTAAAGAATGGACTGAATCTCATGTGGCCATGCGTCCTGGTTTCCTCCGGGCAAGACGACAACCTGGTAATCTTTTGTTTAGTTGAAAACAAGTGCCATTGTAAGGCCATTTGTCTTGGTTTCCTTTTTGTAGGTGGGATAGTTGGCACTTCAACAGAACTCTGTAAACATGGAACTCTAATATAGGAGGATCCTCCTTTTTTACTTAAAAAAAAAAAACAAAACACGTGCCTCGCAAGGTTCTTCATCATATTCCAATAATTACACGTTTGCAGTGACTGTTCAAGTGTCAAATCATAGAAAACTTTATGGATTACCATGCACATAATAGAAGTGAAGATGGTGTATTGGAAAAATTTGTAGTTACATTCAGGAATCCAATCATGAAATGAAAAATTTGATTAATTCAAATAATGATGGACATAAAGATTATCATGCATGGTTATTTACATATCAAAAAAACATTGTTGTAAAAGAGGTCATTAGGAAAATTAATCTTCCCACAGGATTTTCTTCAAACATAAATAATATTTTAACAAATATAGGTGAATTTGGTGGGGTAAAAGATCATGACTGACATACCTTCATTAAAGTAATTATTTTGTTATATTTATGTATTGGTATACATCTTTTTGGTATTTTTTTGTTTACTTTTTTTTAGAGTATGTTGTACCTATAATGTTTATGATGATTCATTTTTTGTTACAATATGTTATACCTCTATCTCCTATAGACAACTTTGAAAACAAAATAAAAAAAGTCATATATGATCTTGGCAAATACATGAGGCAAGTAACAATTTCTATGAAAAATATTCATTGTAGAACTTGTTCACGTGTGTTTTTCTTCCAATGTATATACTTAAACCTATGATTTGATTGCATCATGTGTAGGTGGATGTCATCTAAATAAGTCCTTAAAAAATATATAAAGTACTATTGAATGATAGAACTTCCTCGCCAAATGTGTGAAATGAAAAAGTACCTACCTCTGACATTTTTCAATGCAAGAAAACACTACCTCATACACCAAGTTGAGAAGATTAAAATGTGTAGACCTGTACACACAAGTTCAATCTGGATGGTGGAGAGGAATTTGAAATCATTGAAGGCCTTTGTTAGACAAAGAACACATACTGAAGGTTATATGGTGGAGGGATATTTGGTATATTGTCATGCCCCACAATATTATTATTAAAAATAAATAATAATAATAATAATAATAATAATAATATCATAAATATAATATAGTTCTAATATATACTTATTGGATTAAATGATAATAAATAAATATATAATGGAGATTCATCCCCCAAATTGTTGTGGCAGGTTTTGTTGTGGCCACAATGTAATATCATCAAATTTTAGAATAATTAAATTCTAAGTGAACTTTGAAATAAACTTTCATTTTTCGAAAAATCAGATTTAGAAATTATTTGCCATTTATGGGAAATCTGGATTTGCAATTTTTATTGTTCTAATTAATTATTTGATGGCTGTTCAGAAAATATTTCACTTGACCAACTATCCTCTTTTATTTTGACACATGTGTAAGACAAAATTTTAATAAATTAAAATTTGGAAGACAAATTGAACAACCAAGTTAAAAATAGTTGACCATGACTCCATCAGTGGGGAGAAAGTTTGAGCTACCTCAAGGCTGATTTTTACAAGTGGTAGAAGTGGATTTTGACCACTAGCAGCCCCTAAAAATTATGGATTTGTAAAGTTGCAAATTTCCCCAAGGAGGGAAGGAAATACCTACCACAAGGATGCATATTTTAATAACATATGGAAGAGGCAGGATGTTTCTTAGTATGTTGGGAAGGAAACTATTTGCTATTATGAGAATTGTTAGTGTGAGGAAAATGGTTTTACTAATCTGTGGATGGTGTCTATAGCTAAGGAGGATCATTCAGTTTGCCCTTATGGACTCATGGTCATGCTAGGGGATGAGCAGGACAAGTGAACTTGGTTGTTATGTTCTACAGTTGGGTGGAACGTGGTTGTTCCATTTGTATTCCAGAATTAGGTTTGAGATATGTATCTCAGCTTGTATACATATCTACTATGGCAAGGTCAATGATTAAACAAAACTACCAATTTAAATCCCCGTAACACATAGTTGGAATTTCTGATTTGGGGAAACAATCACAATGAATAATTATTAAATTAATAAGCATTCATAGAGGCGCATAAGACGTGACCTGAGTATATTCAAATTATATCATTAAAATTAAGTAGCATGATAGAAAGGTAAAATACGAAATTCTAAGTGCATAGAAATTACAGTAAGAACCCAATCCTTAGGTTAAAGTCCAACTGTGAAAAAACATGTTTGAACCCTACGAATTTCATTCGACATACATCCAATAGTTGATTAAACAAGGATACCCTCTCGTTGCTAGTGCAGAGTGGTCAACATATGCAAGGCCTTTCTTAAATGAATTAAATTCATAACTATATCAGACAAGGGATCAAGCAAAGGATGTTGTCGAGGTGGCTGTGAGACAAACAAAAATTCTTCCTGGCAGAGAAATTGTTTTACAACCAAAGGATACAAACAAATGGTTTTTCAAGAAAATAAAATCCTATTAATAATTCCATATATATACACAAAATATAAATATGAAACTTTCCTACAGAGTTCAACCACAGTCAAGTCTAAATAACATCAACCAACATAGAATTTTTTTTCATCTTTGGACGCATTCCAGACTGTAAGAATAACAGGGTTATAATGGGGAATAAAAGAAAAATGAGAAAGATCAAAGGGTTAACTTCTAATAATGATTCGGGCCACAGTATGACTAGAAAGTAACCACAACGATTATAGGATTGAATACTCACAGCCAACTGAGAGAAAATACAATAACCCTCAAACCCGAGCATTAAAGCTAAGGGTGTTTCACCTAACTTGTAGAGGGAACCATAAACAAAGTAGAATCCCAGGAGGAAAACACATACAAAGTCGCAACTATAATACATTGTCAATCCTCAAACAAAGAAAAAGAAAACGTGAATTTTGTTCATGGAACCTCTCTTTTATTTTACATTGCACCAGACAAAGAATAAATTTACGAAATACATCTCACAAAAAACATAAGATACAGAAAATTACTCACCCTTGCGAATAGAGAACCTCAGATGTGTGTGCCTCGTTCCATCGATCACCATAGCCAAGCTTACCAAAATCATCGGTCATATACAGTGCAGAGGTCATCGCTCACCAGAGTCGAGATTTATCAAATCATCGGTCACGTACAATGCTTAGGCTATTGCTCCCGAGAGTTGAGCCTTACAAAATCATTGGTCATATACAATGCGGAGGCCATCGCTCAACAGAACCAAGCCTTACGAAATCACCGATCACATACAATGCAAAGGGAGTTAGTGTTACATACTAAAGGGGAAAGAATGAAAATAAGTGTTACCACGAGGGCCTCGCTAGAGGAGTAATAGCGGATGATACGCCCCATATCACTTCCATGTGAAGTTGAGGGAGGTGTCGAGCCTACGTTGGTATTTTCACCTAAGTGTCAATTATGGAAGGTATGGGACAAGATTCACCATTAATGGACCGGGCCAGGAGTAAATTTCTATACGCCAGCATGGAGTAGGCTCAGACCGAACCTATCATCCACCCTAAAATGATTTTCAAACCACTTAATTGTTGAGTCATGTTTATTCCTAGTGTTAACTCTAAAATGATAAAACTATGTTAATAGTCGTGTAGGGTTACTAATGTTGTGAATAGGTACATTGTCTCTGCACTATGGTAAAGTCATATATTGTTATAGGTAAAATTAAATACTATCTCTTAGGATTTGTGTCTCCTATATCAACACTATGTCTATATGTGTTGATATTGTGACCATGTTTTAGAGCACTCATACCTTGTCTAACGTATATTGTTATGCGATTAGTGTGGATATCATATCTTGACAAATAAGTGTGTGATTTATAATCCAATAATGATTCCTTAATGAAATATAATAGTAAGAGACAAGTGGAATGTAAATCTCCTTAGGCCTTTAAGAGGGATAATGATAGACAAGTAAAACTGTGATGCAAAAAATAAATGAATAAGATATATATAATGGAATATCTCTGTGTCACCAACATTGTTGGAGACTCAAGAGACTTTAATGTTCCCCAACAATGTTTTTTTTTATTTGGGAAATTTGGTGTACACTACATATGGTATCAGAGCTGAAGGTTACAACACTTGGACCTCAGGGAAATACCAACATTATTTTAATTCTTTTATTTCTGTTGAAGAAAAACTAACAAATATGTTTATTGTTACAAACAAAAAACTTTGTTGGTCTGTTGTGATAATGTCAACACATAATGAATAAGAAATCATACTTGAGGATAATATAAATCAAGGACCTCCTAAGGAACCAGAACATAACAATGAAGTAAGTTCATCCACCCAGGTTTTGGAAACAATGAAGAAACTCATTGTGGAATTACAGGTGTTTAAAGAAGATAGCGAAAAGATGAAAAAGGCATAGGAAGACCAGTTAGAAATAAATGAAATGTTGCTACATAGTATAGTAACCAAGAAGAGTCCAAATAACAATGAAAAAGAGGAATAAGTCAACAAAAGGTCATCTAAAAAATCTGGTCATGAAACAAAAAAGGAGGGTAGTTCTTCCCAAGACACACATATGACAGGAAACAAAACAACTACAGGAAGAAAAAGGAAACAAGTAGATCACCTAGAAGGTGAATTCAAGAAAATAAAACCATCCACATTTGATGGAGAATCAAGGATAGGTGAAAAGGTTGAAGCATGGCTACTATATATAAATAAGTACTTCCATATTTACAACTACTCTAGTAATATGGAAGTCGGAATGGCCATTTACAACTTGAAGGGAAAAGGAAGTATCTGGTGGCAAGACCTAAAATTGGAGAAGGGACTAAAAGAGAAACAAATGGAATGGTCAGATTTAAAAAAATATTTCAACAAGAAATATTTGTTAGAAAGCTATTACGAAATAAAAACTAAGGAATTCTATGAGCTAAGACTCATATAAGTGACCATGGACGATCTGATAAAAAAATTCTAGAACTACTGAGATTTGTACCATACATCAAGGAAGAAAAAGTAAAGATACAATGATTCTTAAGCTATCTACCACATTCATACAAAGACATAATTGAATTTGACAATCCCAAGTTTTTAAATGAAGTTATTAGAAACCCTCGAATGTGATATGATCAATACAAACAAAGTTCTGAAATTCCCAAGGCATGGAAGGACAAGAAACAAGACAGAATGAATTAGCGAAAGAAAGGATTCTAACCATCCCATTTCCGTAATATGGAAAAAGTTCCCAAAAGAAGGAATATCATTAAAACACCCAGAGCACTCAAGGGGGAGGTAGGCCATTTAACTTGGGAGTCAAGAAAATCGAGGACAACCCCAGAGAACCATTGAAGTGTTGGGAGTGTGGAGAACCTCACTTGAGGAGAAATTGTCCATGCTTAAATTCCACGACAAGAACTTCAGTCCATAACCTGCAAGAAGTTTCGACAGTAAGAGATATGGGCATAAGCATGCACAAAATTAATGCAACTATGGATGGTAGGAAAGATGATCATCAATCCATTATCGTCGAGGTTGAAGGCAAAATTCATGATAACTACATTTCCATATTAATTGACCTAGGAGCTAGTCTGAGTTATGTTACCCATGGTTTAGTTGAATTAAACAAGATCAAGAAAGTAAAGCATTTTAAGTCTTTGTTGGTATAGTTAGCAACATGGACCAAGAGAAAGGTAACATATTTTGTTCCTGAATGTGAACTCAACATAGATGGTCAAAGTACAAAGTTAGATCTGAACATTTTACCTTTGGTGTCTTTTGATTTAGTTATTGGAATGGACTGGTTAGAGAAACATAAAGTAATATTAAATTTTTAAGAAAATTCACTTAATTACAGAGAAGAAAACAACACAGTTAGGACGATGCAAGAGATTAGAAAAACGGTTTCGGTTAGGCAAATATGAGCCATGAAATTTAAGAAATGTACAAACAAAGGTTGCCAAGTTTATGTTGTTCAGGTAACTAATATGTTAGAAAAGGAAAACAAACCCAGTTTAGAGGACTTTGTTGGGTTTAGAGATGTATTTGTGGACGAAATACCAGAACTACCTCCAATAAGAGAGATAGATTTCTCTATCGATCTACTACCTAGAGCTTCCCTGATATCTAAGGAACCTTATAGAATGAGTCTACCCAAATTAATAGAACTGAAAATTTAGCTACAATAACTGTTAGATAAATAATATATTAGACCAAGTGTCTCACCTTGGGGAGCACTGATTCTCTTCGTTAAAAATAAATATGGGACCTTGAGACTGTGCATTGACTATCATCAACTAAATAAGATGACGATCAAGAATAAGTATCCTTTACCCAGAATTAACGACCTATTTGACCAAGTTGGAGGAGAAAGGATCTTCTCTAAGTTAGATTTAAGGTCTGGTTATCACCAAGTAAGAATCAAATATGAAGACATAAATAAATAAAAATTTAGAACACGTTACAAACACTATCAGTTTTTCGTAATTCCTTTCGGTCTTACTAATTCACCAGCAACCCTTATGTGTTTGATGAGTAGCATATTCAGTCAATATCTAGATAAATTTGTGTTGGTTTTTATAGATGATATTTTAGTTTACTAAAAAACGGAAGAAGAACATGAAGAACATCTGGAAATAGTATTGTAGACCTTAAGGAAACATAAGTTGTATGTGAAGTTTGATAAGTGTGACTTCTACCAAAGAAAGATACAGTACCTAGGACATGTGATATACGAATATCGTATTGCAGTTGATCCAGAAAAGATAAAATCCATTATGGAATGGCCTATCCTTAAGGATGTAGAAGACATGAAATCATTCATGGGAATTACCAGTTACTACCGAAGATTTATCGAAGGATTTTATAAGATCGCATATCCAATTACATCCCTACAGAAAAAGGGAATAAGATTTACTTGGTCACAAAAGTGTCAGGACAGATTTAATAAATTAAAAGGACTATTAACTACAACAACTATCATGTAACATCCCTCTCTGGCGCACTGAGAAAACTTATTCTTTGAGGAAACTTGCTTGCAAGTGATCTGGACTTTTATGATATTAAAACATTTATCCTTGATTATGATGCGTTATGATAGATGACATGATGTTTTACTGCTTTACATAGACAGGTGCTATTAACTCAGTTTTATTAAATGTGTAGGGTTTTGGACCTTGAGGATGCAGAGGCATCGATGGAATCCCTTGGAGTCCAGATTGAGTCAGGGAGTGTACTATTTGGGTTGATTTATTTACTGTGATATTTCATTGATTTGATGATATGATGTGGACATGTTCTGACACGATTGTTGATGATGCAGGCTGACGATATCTTGCCAACCAGACTCACATATGGAGTAGAGGGGCCACACACACGATTACTAGAGAGGTTGAGGGAGAGGTGTGGACAGCAGCCCTGCCACAGCCTACTAGCACTCTCGCCGTGGCTCGAACTGTAGGTTAACAATTACCTAGTTCGAGAGGATCCATGATGTCGTGAGGGCAGACTGCGACAGTAGTTCATGATGATTCTAAGGGGCGCGCAATAAGGTAGGGGCCTTATTACTTAGAACCCTTAGTCTCCCACAAGTTCACCTGGCGGAGTGTTGACTCCAGGGGTTATTGATGTCTACCAATCAATCAAGTTGGCGAGTGGAACCCTTGGAGCACGTGGTGCATCCTAAAGGGAACGTCGCGCAAAAGAAACACAAGTTGGTGAGTGGAACCCTTGGAGCACGTGGTGCATCATGAAGGGCACGTTGCGCAAAAGA
>SNQJ01S0081601.1:0-23095 GCA_010110895.2 Picea sitchensis
GTGATGCAGAAAGTGCTTCCAGATGTGTTGAGAGAAGGTACAATGGACAAATAGATGATGAATATTATCCGATCCACTTCTACATAGGACACAAAAGCCAGGCCCTTGTCTTCCTCTTTTAAGTAGGTTCTCCCAGGTGAGGATCTTATCAAAAGAAACAAGCCAAAAAAATAACTTGATTTTTAAGGGGAGCTGCCAAGTCCAGATATGACGGAGCCAAAGAGGTTGTGCCTCGATCATCCTGTCAAAACAGAGTGCAGCATATACATTCTTGGAACCAACAGTCCCCGATCCATCGCCCCCTCTCCAGCTGAGGGTATCATGTGCATTCGTGAGGGATAGGCCCGAGCTCTTTAAGGCAGCTGTGAAGGTGTCCAGCTCCAAAGCTGCAGGACCATCTATGTTCAATTCGTTGTTTTTCCACCAAAAGTCAGGTAGGGGGAAAGTGTTGTTATCTTTCTTTAGCTGGGCAAGAGTGGAAATATTTCGTGACCTCAGAAGAGATCTGAGCTGTAAGGTCAATATCGAGAACTCATCAATGCCAAGGAGTTTATCTCTGCCCAGTAAAATATCTTGACCCGATCCCGGAATCCAGCGGAGCCAGTGTAAGATAATCTGTGAGGTGGACACAAGTCCCTTCCAGAAAGGAGATGCCCAGCTCTGAATAAGTTGTGACTGCCGAAGCCAATGGTAAAGGGGTAGCTCACCGGAATATTTGTCTTTGATAATCCGGTGCCATAGATTATCAATAGAGATTGCTCTCCAAAATGAACATGCCAATAACGCTTTGTTGAAGTTGCTGAGGTGCTTCAGAGCCCATCCTCCCTCCCTTTTTGGCCTAGAGAGCACCTGCCAACTGCAAAGGTGGAATCTCCTTTTCCCCATAAGGTCGTTCCATAGGAAATTGATAGATAACCGGCAGAGCATAGAAATGATTTTGACAGGAATCCGTTCTAGTAGCATCCAATAAACAACGAGACTTTGTAGGACCGAATTAACAAGGATGAGACGTCCCCCCAGGGACAACCATTTGTTGCACCAAAAGCCAATTTTCCGTTCAAAAGTTGACACCAGCCACGTCCAATCAGTAGCTGTAGAGGCACCCCGTTTAAGATGATACCCCAAGTATCTGAACCCAAGAGATAAGTCAATGAAGGTGAAGGGGAAAAGTGTTGTTAGAGAGGATATATCAGCCACTGAAAGGCCCCAATGGTGGGCCGAGGACTTGTTGGGGTTGATGGACAGCCGTGAAGCCTTGCAGAAAATCTTTATGATATCAAGAAGTGCAATCCATTATGTTTCATCTGCTTTTGAAAAAATGAGAATATCGTCCACGAACATGAGATGTACGGTCCTGTAGTGGGAAGACACCTGAATACCGGAAATGCGTTGCTCAGCCATATTTTTTAAGAGGAGTCGACTCAGCCCTTCAAGGACAAGGATAAAGAGGTAGGGGGAAAGTGGGCATCCCTGGCGGAGCCCCCTTTCACATTTGAAAAATCTGGTAGCCTCCCCGTTAATCAGTACTGAGAGGTTTGCAGTGGAAACGCAGGACATAATCCAGTCCGTCAAGTTTGGACCAAATCCAGTCGAGATAAGGATGATTCTAAGAAAATCCCAATCCACATTGTCAAAAGCCTTTTTGAGGTCGATTTTCATGATAAAAGCCTTTTGTTTTTTCTGAAAAATGTTGTGAATGCTCTCGTGTGCCACTCCAATGGCATCATGAATTCTTCTTCCTTTAAGAAAACCGAGTTGTTCAGGCGAGAGACTCATTTCCAAGACCGGCTTGATCCGCGAGGAGATGATTTTAGCAATGAGCTTATAAGCAAGGTTACATAAAGAGATCGGTCTAAAATCGTTGAAGGAGGTGGGCTGATCTGTCTTAGGAATTAATGCCAGAAACGTAGAATTGAGACTGTTGTTGATTTTACCTGTACTGCGTGCATCCTCAACCATCAGAAGCAGATCCGGTCCTACCAGGTCAAAGAAATAAGAGAAAAATTCTGCCGACCAGCCATCGGGGCCCGGACTTTTCTCTTTTTTTAGGAGTGAAAGTGTATGTTTGAGCTCTATTAGGGTGACCGGTTTGTATAGTTCAGTGGCTTCCGCAGCTGATACAAATTGTGAATACAGCCTGGCTGTATATACTTTTTCCTGTAAAAACGCTTCGCTGTTGGATTTGTACAGCTGTTCAAAATGTGTGGACGCTGCCATCTTGAGTGCCTCCTGACCACGGATTGGCCCATCATTCCCCTGTTCAATAGACCAGATATGCTTTTTATTTCTATTAAGATTTGCCACTTTATGGAAGAATTTGGAGTTGGAGTCGCCCCATTTTAGCCAAGTCGCCCTGCTTCTGAGGCGCCATCTTTTTTCCTCTTCTAGAAGAATGGCTTTCCGTTTCTCCTCTTTATCAATTAGAGTGGCCTCCTCTGCAGAAGAAAGTGTCACCGAAGAAGAATGGGTAATGAGTTATGTGATCTCACGCTCCAGCTGATATAAGGCTTTGCCCTCGGCGTATAGTTTTTGTTTAATCCATCGCTTGGTATGGGCTTTGAGGTAGGATAATTTCAATACAAGACGCGACTGCGGATTTGATTCTCCTAGGTACCGTGGTTCGTTCCAAACTGTGTGAACCAATGCCGAAAAATCGGCGGAGTCCGCCCAATGTTGATTGTATTTAAATGGAAAGGGCTTTAAGCGGGCGATAGGAGTCATAGTGAGAGTAATGGCCGCGTGATCAGAGACAAAAGGAAGTGTGACGCCGGAGGACGGGGAGACAGTGGTAGAATAAAAAGTTTCAGAAATGAGAAAGTGGTCAAGCCTTTTAGCAATGGCAGCCGAGCCTCTTCTCCCATTGCGCCAGGTGGGGAGAAGTTTGATATGCTGGACATCTACTAAGTTGAAGGAATCGAATAGATCTCTGAATAGGTTACTGCCCGAGCCGGTTAAGGAGGCGGAGCCCCAATGCTCATCCGATGAAAGGGTGATATTAAGGTCACCACCCAAGATGAGGTTCGGAAGGGCAAGGATGCCACTCTGAGCTAATTGTGTCCAAAATTGTGGTCGGTCAAGACAAGGCCCATATACATTCAAAAGAGCCAGCTCCTGATTTGTTTCAAGACTTTTGCCCAAACATAAGATGCCTCCACAGGATAAGAAGGAACTGAGCTCGAAGATAGTTGGATCCCAAGCCACCAGCAAGCCTCCAGAGAGACCAATAGAACATAGAGCGGCTGAGATCCAATGGGGACGGAAACTATGAATGAAGTCTCTGGCAGATTGGTCAGCAGATAGAGTTTCCTGTAGAAAAATAACATCAGGATTTGTGTGTACCAGAAGATCACGGAAGGAGGCAGCTTTGAGGGTGCCTCCGATCCCTCGTATATTCAGAGAGAGTAATTTCATTATTTGGATCTGGCAATGGCTTTCATTGCTCTAAGTGCGTTTCCATCAAGTGTTTGTTCTCCCGAGACTGTGAGTTGTGAAACAGAGCCTTCTTTCTTTTTTCTAGCGCTCCTCGTCTGTAGAGGTGAGAGCTCAGTTCCCAGTCCTCTCGACCAAGCAAAGGATTTAGAATGAGTAACGGAGTGTGAGTTTGATGTCTGTCCCGCTTCAGTTTTGGGAGCAATATATTCTTTACCACGAAAAAGAGGAATCAGTGAGGCTGTATCAGGGGTATAAGGAATCGTAGATGTGGAACTCAGCGATTCCAGGAGGGGTGTATCATCCTCCACAGTTTGGTTGTATCCCGGGAGGATCAAAGGTTCAACTATAGTTTCAGGGGAGGGAGCTGGGTCGACCAGTGGAGATGGCAGAGTGGAAGAAGCAGGTGGAGGAGGGGAAGTACTCGTGGTGGTGGGGAGAGTACTGCCACGGGAAGGTGCTGGGAAAGTCGGTCCAGACTGGTCAACTTCGGAAGGGGGAGGTTCAGGATGAGACGAAGGAACAAGCCAGGTATAGTCTTTAACTCTTTGCTTTTCTGTATCAGTGAGAGTGTTAAAGAGTTTTGGGCAGATGTGTGCAAGTTTGATCAAGGGAACCGAGTGTTCAGAGGGGGAGAGTGTGCAAGGGAGATGGGGAGTTCCTAAAAAATCAAGGGAAGGGTCTGGTGCTGGATATTCTGGCGGGTTAAGAAATAAGTCTTCTGAGTCATCCAGAGGGGGAGAATTCGACTTACCAGGACACGAACGGCGCAGATGACCAGTCTCCCGGCACCTGTTGCATCTGAAAGGGATCCCGAGATAGTCCAGCGGCTGTAGGATCTTCCTCCCTCTCCAGTCAATCTCGAGAGTTTCCGGAAAACCTGTGGTAATGTCCATTTCGACCAGTAACCTGCCCAAAAGTCTAGAAGTTCCCGAACGAGGAGAGGAGTCAAGGGAGATCAGCTTCCCCAAGGAATTTCCGATCGCACAGAGGGCTTCCTCATTCCAGAAATGGAGAGGAAGTCCCGGAAGCAACACCCAGAGATGACGGAACTGGAAGTATTCTAAGTCGGGATTGAAGGCAGAACGCCATCGTTTGAGCATCAGACTACTTCCTCCATAGACCCAGCAGGATGAAATGAGCAATGAGGCATCGTCCGGAGTTCTACAGGTGAAACAGAGCCAACCATTTTGGAGATAAAGGACTTCAGGACAATATCCAAGCAGCGGAGACCAGTTTAGCTTGATCCAATCCTCCAAGGGAGGAGAGCTCAGACTTTTATATGATATTCGTCCGACCAGAGAACAGGTGGACATTTTGCACAAATTTTCTAGCCCAACTCCGTCGCCCAGCACTAAACGCCTTGTTTTTTTGTTTTCTTTCCAGATTTTGCGACCAGAGGGAGCAGCTCGGTGGGATGGGTGCTGTGCAGGCTGGTTTCCTGGTAGGGTAGGAAAGAATGGATCCGGGGGGAGCCTGTTTGCCACTAGAGGAGCGTTCACTGGAAAGCTCAAAGAGGGAGCGCTACTCAGGGAGCGGGGGCTAGTTAAAGCAGGAAGCTCCGGAACAGAGGAGACAAGATTTGAAAAGTTTTTGGGGGGAAGAGTCGGCGCACTGTGAATCAAGGAATCAATCTGTTCCAAAAGTCCCTCCTGGTTCCAATAGATTTCTTCAGTAGGGAGCGGGGTAAAATCGGGCAGAGAGTTCATGGTATGCCCCATGGGACCACCAAAGCCCCACTATAAACAGTCTGGTGGGACAGAGTCAGAGGATACTGCGGAAAACAGAAGCAGTCAGTAGGTAGGAAAGTCACGGGATACCCAATCCCAGTAAAAAACAAAGCAAGGCGTTGGTAGTGGCCGACAGAGTGGATAAGCAGGTCGGGAAAGACGGAAAAGAGATAAACTAGGTCCGAGAATAAGAGTAGAGGGAGATCAAAGATCCGGGCAAAGCGGTATCAAGCAAATAGTGATCAAGCCTGGTGCATTGTCACGATCTGGTTTGCATCCATCGCCTGGTTCGCCGTTTCCCTCCATCCTGTGCTTACTTGATTTCTTTAATATTCACTACAGGGTTGTCATCATAACTTTATAAAAACTTGATGACAAAACTTACTCAAGTGTATACCAAGAACGGGAATTTAACTTTTATAATGACGGGAATTTAACTTTTAAGATGAGTATTAGGAGTTAAAGGGGAATTTAACTTTTATGATGAGTATTAGGAATTAAAGGGTGAGTTTAGAAGCGATAAAGTTGCCATCATAACTTTATCTCAATTTTCATGACAAAACTTACTCAAGTGTATACCAAGAACGGGGACTTAACTTTTGTGATGAGTATTAAGAATTGAAGGATGAGGTTAGAAGCGACAAATAATAATCGGTGGAGATTAAAAGGGGGAGATTATTTGTTTGCATAGTTATTATACATTATTATTGTAGGGTTTGTTTTTCAGTTCAATTTACATTTTATAAAATATATCATTTAAGTTTGTTTTTCAATTCAATTTACATTTTATAAAACATATCATTTAAGTTTGTTTTTCAATCCAATTTACATTTTATAAAATATATCATTTAGGTGACATTTTTTTTAAAATAAAGTGAAAAATTATAATATGTAAAAAATTAAGTATTAGTTTAATGAGTAATTGTTTTTATGCTAAGTATACATAGGTTTTTGGACCAAATTTTATAAGGTTATTTGGGGTTACCAATATGCCTATACAGTTAGTGATTTATTCACTTTTGATCTAGAAATTTTGAGAAAGAAGGGAGAGAGATCCACCAAAGATGAAATTTTGAGAAAGAAGGGAGAGAGATCCACGGGAGCTGACCTGGTACCAATTGTCCTATTCTTTGCTTTAGTGTGTAAGGTTGAGGTACGATTATTTTCACATAAAACAAATTAAAACTAAGAAATTAGGAGATATTGTGTTTTCTTGATATAAGAAGGTTATGACAACTTTTTTGCACTCTTTTAATTTGGATATTGATAATTTCTTGTTCCTAAGTATCATTACTTTGGTTTTTTTTTCCTTGGAGAAAAAATTAAAAATTTAAAAATAAAAATTGTAAATTTTTATCCTATATGAAAATACTACATTCAAAACACTAACTATAAACACTAACTATAAACATTCAAAACACTAACTATAAACATGAACCTTCTCTATCTACCTTTTTAAAACCAAAGGCATGCAAGCACTCTACAATGTTTCAATAGACAATTCCTCATATATAATCTAACCTTGTTGAAAAAGGATTACTAATTAATATAGGAGATCTAGGATATCAATAGCCTACTCTCAAAAAAATGTAAGTTAAACAGTCTATAAATCAGCAATCTTCCCAGAAACTTTAGTAAATAAGATGGTATAACCACAAACTAATATAAAATTCTAATCAAAATAATAAGTAAATATTACTCAATCACCAAGTCTATCATAGGGCTATTAGTAATTGTAACTCGGTCGAATGACTCCATAAGAAACCTTGACTTGACTGCTAATTGCAATCCATCTTTTGGAAAAACATCAACCACTAAATTGAGTTCTCTATAAACATGGAGATAGGAAATGTGGGAGAACACTATGTCCATCCTTTTCACCTAGTCTAGAAAATGTTGTAGAGTGAAATTAGTCATCATGTAGTTCCCAGTCATCCAACTTACTACCATTTTCGATTCAACAAGCACCAACATGTTAGGAACACCTTTGTCTATTGCTAATTTCAATGAGTGTTTCAATACCATTAATTCAATGTAATTATTGGATCCCTCCTCCAACCCTTCCTTAAAATAAATTGATAATCGTTCAAAACTTAGGAACTACCAACTCCAAAAACAACTTCCTACCCTTGCCTAGCACCATCAAAATACCCCAAACCCTTGTCTTATCAATCTGAGGATGTATCAAAATCTTAGGATTTTGTATCTTTGAAAGTTTTTTAAACCTTGCCAACATTGATATAATTTGAGAAAAAACATTGAAAAAAATGACAGATACATATCTTGAAATATATCATTATTTCTAGCTACTAAGAGAATATCATGAAAATCTTTGAAATCTTACTTATAAAAAGTCTAGTTCTTCAAACATTCATTAACTATTTTTCTAACCATCCTCCCTTACAACATGTCATCTCATCCATCTCTTCTGATACCTTTCCCACATAAGGACAATTAATTAGCAAGTGTTATATAGTTTCTAAAGCTTGTTTTCACAAAGTACAATGCCTGAGACCATGTCAACATCTTTTCTTAGAACTTCCGATATTAATACTTTATTCCTTAACTCAAGCGACATATACACCTTTACTTTTGACTTGACAATTTATGAGCTATTTATTACTTAAAGGGAATTGTTAGTAAAAAATGAAGTGGGGGTTGAAAATCCTTAATCATGTTGGAATAAAAAAAATCAAAGGTTTGATGAAAAGGTTACAAGAATAATTCAGCACAACTCCAAATTTAGGGGTTAGTGTGCAACATTGCATTTTTTTAATAATATAGAAATTTCAATGATGGTTTTAGCGTAAGGATGAATAATAGTATCATCTTGTCATAACTTTCAAGAGTTGGAAATACAGGAAGGCAGTTGTATCAAAGTTTGGGTTTGGCGAAAAGTTATTAAAATGACAAATCAATTAGTGAGAGATGAAGTAGACTTATTTAGCATTGACTACTTAAAGTTTGAACTTATAGTAAGAACATTCAAGGCCTCATCAAAAAGGCCACCTTACACCAACAAAGATCATAGTTCCCAACAACAACATTTCTAAAAGAGAAGTTGTATCATTTAGGAGTAAGGGTTCATGTTGTCTAAATAACACTCATTCCAAAAGAGAAATGACTCATTAGATTAGAGGCAACAAGGAAATGTAGGGATAGTGGTGAGGATTAGAGGCAACAAGGCATTATAGAAAGGTAAGGTTATGACAACTTCACTGAAGTCGATGAAAAAAAATTACCACAACTCTTTATATATTGAGTTCCATAATTAATAACACATCAATAATAAATTTATAAAATAATTATGATCATATTATCAATAAAAAATTTATAATTATTATAAAATAATTATGATCATCTAAAATCATATCTTTTTCATCTTTAATTTAGAGAATTTCCATCTCTCAATAAGAAATTTATAAAATAATTATGATCATCCAAAATCATTCTTTTTCATCTATGATTAAGGGAATTTCCATCTCTCTCCAAAATATATTCTTAGTAAACATATATTCTTAATTGATGAGACTAATAGAAATAGTCCAACGATATCATGTCGACTAATATATTGGTCCACATAGCGAAGATAAAAGTATTTCCAATATTAAACTTTAAATAATTTTATACCAATGAAAAATAATTCTTGCAAACGGTCAAAGTTCAAAAGATAAAATTAAAAAATCCGTAAATGGATGCAATTCAGTTACTAATAGTAACTGAGACACGCAAGAATAAAAAAATGAGGGGATTTCTTCACAATATTGTACGAAGGGTTTTGACAGGATTGCATGGGATGGACGTAGACAAGGTGGGTCTTTAAGTGCGACGATTGGGGGAGAAAAAGAAAATTAGGTTTCCCATCACTAGTCATTTGTTACGCTTTAAATATAATTTATTTAAAAGAGAGATATAGCTATGTACACAATCAGGTCCGTGTAACATGAAAAATGGAAAGATGTCATTATTGTATCATTATAATATTGTTTTGTAAATTTGGCCTATAGTATTCCAACTGCACATTTGTAAACGAATTTATACTCTATATAAATTTGAGATAATTTTTCTTGGAAAAAAAAAAGGAGAGGTTGACCTTACGATGCCAATTGGGGTTTACACTAGTACATGTTTCTAGCAAATATCCCAATTGGGTTTTTAGTTCGAAGGAATGTAGGTTTTGCTTCGATGTCAAATTGTATTGACTTTGTATTATTTTTTATAAAAAGACTAACACGATTTGGATTAGTGATATATGCTTATTAACATCACTTCCAAAATCATATTAAAAGATCTTATAGGAGATTTTGAGTTTGACATTTCATCTTTTTATCATGTTTTTGTTATCTCAAAATTGTTCATAATTCTAAAGTGTGCATTGATTTGAACTCATGAATTATTATGTTTATGTTCATTTAGGTTTCTCCCTTTATAAAACAGTTTAAATCTATGTTTCCTAGGAATATTTTTGTAGTAGTATTTTTATGTGGAATTAGTTCTTAGAAGAATAGAGATACAAAGTTGTTTATATTTAATGTTTCTATTTTTTGAGAATAGATTTCTTTAAATCTATTAGGAGCATCCTAGAAATCAATCTTTCTTCTCTTGCTCAAAGAAGCACCTCGAGTGGTTTTGCATCTAGGCGTGGTTCGTTGCTCCAGAGACTTGACAAAGAAAAAACATTGTTATAAACCTTTTTTTTTCCATAATGAATTAAAATACTTACAAAATGATACTTTGTAATTCAACATAAGACAACTCATCGCAGATGGTACTGACAATCGTGAGGGTGTTACCATCCTCTACAACCTTAATCTCTCAGCAATGCCACCTTGCATCGATTACAAAGATCAAATCATGAAATTTAAACAAATATGCATAAAATCAATTTCATTCATGATACTTAAAAATTGATCATCAACACATTATCTAACCGTGAATATCTCGAGCAATGATGAAGAGTTGTTGGCAAGTGGAGCGCTCAGTTGTACAACCTTCTCCGAGGAAACATCTATTGTGGCAGCCTTGGTGGATGGAACAAATGGAAATGGTGGTGGCGGTGGGTGGAGTACGGGTGCATCCATTGTGGATGGATGCGATGGAAGAGGTGGTGTAGGGTGCCTGGCTTGCAAGTGCAGCCACTGAGGATTTATGGAATATGAAAGATGGTGGGGGTGAGTGGAGATGAACCCTCACAAGTTGTACAAGTGATGGCATAACCATTGGCTTGGAAACATGTTACTCAAAAGTCGTGGTAGGGTGCCCAAGGATTGGACTAGTATTGTAATTGGAGAAAAGATCAACAACCAACATACATATTAATAATATTGTTATTAGTACCAAATAGTAAAATCCAACAACATAAATACAACAAATTTGAGATTTAAACTAGATTTAACTCAACACATGATACATATGAAGCATGTGACTTGTCCATCTCAAGTGGACATTGCTCAACATTGCCTGGTACCGCAACCTGTAGAAACACGAAACATTATAAATTTGAGGATATTCAGGAAATAAAGAAATCCCTATGGTGAATTTATCAAATGTGACACATACTTGTGTATGCAGTACATCGAATGAGGATGTTGTCTCTACTATAGCATTACTGGTGGAGACAGCTATCGATGCATCTAATATTGTAGAGGCTCTGTTGTAGGGGCATAGCAACTGCAAAACATCATACAATAAAATATCAAAATAAATACACAAAAGATTGTATAAATATATAACGATGAAGAACATAGAGATGGTTTAGACACTAACCTCATCTATGAAGCTCTAATGTCCACTAGCCTCCATAGGCCCATAGCAAGTCTGCCCAAAACATGAGCATATGTGAGGTTGAGATAAACGACTTCTTTGTCCATGTGCCCTCTCCTCGTTGCACTCTTCTCTAAGGGTTGAAGGTCTAACCCCTCTACCAATGTCACCAGCAGGCACCTCCTGCTAAGATAGTGCAACAAAACTACTATGTTGCACTAGACTTCGAGTCAAGGCTGATAAAGTTGCATGTGCCTATTGCAGGCCCTATGCAATGGGATTATTTTGGGCAGGGGGGTTAGGACTTTTCCTAGGGGGACGAGTGTAACATCCCCACTACAATTGCCAGTTTAATTAATGCTTAATGTAGATATAATATGTGGCTACAACTAAGCGATGTAATATGCGAATTGTATTTTTGAATGTTAATAATAAAATGTGATGTTGGTTGCTAAGGGGACATGGACAGAGAGGGGGGTTGAATTAATCCAAAAGAGAGGGGAGGGTCTAAGAGAATGGTCAAGAGAGGTCAAAGGGGGAATTACCCGTGTATATTAATTCAACCCATTTTCCTAAATTTGTTATTGGTATATGAACCTTCTAATTTTTGATTGAGTGTTTCCAAAGCCAATCATTGAATACATGTAAGAGGGTGGATGTGAGTGGTCACATCCCATATTTATTGGGAGAATAGGGAGTTTAGTACAATCAGCTTGGGGAAGTGTGTGAGTCAAGAAAGGAAAGCCAAAGGGAGAAAATTCATATGGGTTGGGACAACAATTTTACACAGTCAAGTTTTGTGCATGAGCAACAAGTAGAGAACAAGAAAGAGAGCTTAGAGTTGGAACATCCATGGAGGGAAAATTATAGAGCAAGCTAGAGTGTATTTGGAGTGCTTTGGAGTTGAATATTGAAGAGCAAGTTGACATGCCTGCAGAGAGAACTTTTGTGTGAATTTCACTGTAACAACAAGTGTTTGCTATTGTTGATGGTAGTTTTTCCTAGCAGCAAAGATCCCTTGAGTTTCCAACTAAGATATTATTGGTTACATGTGCCAAAGAGACCCTAGTAAACAAATGGGACGCCCAAGGGACTGAGATTAGTGAAGGAGTACATTCCAAGGGTTGGGAAAATCAAAAGGAAGAGAACTGGTGGAAAATTGGGATAATTGTAGGAGAATATTAGTGCGTTGTGGGATTTATGAGTTGTGAGTGGACAGTGAGAGGCCACCCTCTTTTGTGGATTGTTAGCCTTAGCTCGGGGTTGACTAGTTGTTGATATTTGGAAAAACCAGTCTATGGTTGGATGGAACGTTTGTCCCAAGCAACTAGTTGGTTGCACAATTGATTATAAAAGATAAGTGTTTTATTTGTTTATGTGTTATGTTTATGAGTTAAACTCTTGTCAATGAACTCTGTGTATTTAATAATGATTTATATGATGTTGTGTTGAATTATTAAGTTGCATTCATGTCTATTGTGGTATCTTGTAGATGCATCAATTTAATCGTAGCAAACAATAGCTAAATCTAGTTTTAATTCGTATCTGGAAGCCACGTGAATTTAATTAGATAGCAGAAATTTTGTTTTTATGAGTATTTTGCACCGTAATGTCCCTTGGTTGGAATGGAGGACGTTACATTATGGTATCAAAGTGTTTGCTTCAAACATCGGACTTGTATGGGCAAAGATAGATGCAAATTGGGAAAATTCACTGTTGCACATTTCACTGTGACGGATTTGGGGAAAAATAGAGAAAAAAATTAGATCGAAATCCCCAAATTCGTGAACAAAATTTGAGTTTGAGTGACTCAAATCTATTTAATAAATTTAATGAAGTAAATATGCAATTTGTAGAGTGGAATTCGACTTGGAAAGGTCGAAATTCGTGTTTTAATGGTCGCCTGTAATGCTGGGGAGAAGTTCAAGAATCATTGATCGTGTGTTTGATCTTGAGATTGATGGTCGAGATTCACTTTGATAAACTTAAAAATTCATAATGTTTCGGTTGTTTTGAAGGTTGAGCAAATCAACAGTTGAGATTCAATTTTGGTGGTTGGGAAGTTGACTTAGATCGATGGTCTAGATTAGTTTCGGTTGTTTGGCAGTTGGAGTTGATCAATGGTTAAGAACATCTTGGCTTGGATATCGACATCCCAGATCCACCTGGGTTTTCGTCGAAATTTTTTTAAGTGTTGAAGTTGGCCAAGGAAAATTGTCAATGGACCCATGGTCGGGCATCGACTGATTTCGACGAAATGTTTTTAGTCACCAACAGAAATAGCCAATGGCTAATAGGTTGATGGTCATGTGTCGGTCGAATCAGCGAGGTGTCTTTTTTGCCTGATGGGCCAATGGTCGGGCATCGACCAATTCGTCGAGATGTTCGATTCATCCAAGAGAAATGACTGATGGTTGGGCATCGGCCAATTCAATGATATGTTCAGGTCATCCAAGAGAAATGACTGATGGTTGGGCATCGGCCAATTCAATGATATGTTCAGGTCATCCAAGAGAAACGGTCGATGGTCGATAAAGGAAAGAGGGTGATGGCATGTCATGCCATGTCAACATCCATTTGTTGTGCCACATCATCCAATTTGACACCTTAGAATGACGTGTCGTGCCATAAAAACATCGACATGGCATGGCATGTCATAAGTTGTCACGTCAACTCATAAGTGGTCAACAGTTGATAGTCAGGTCAATCGAACTGGAGAAATGTTTCGTTAGTCGACGGGGATGACCAGCGGCCAATGGGTCGACGTCCGGTGTCGTATGAATTGGTTAGGAGTTCATTCACCAATGAAAATCACCGACAAATGATAATTAGGTCGATCGGTTTAGCGATGTGGTGCAAATCGGTGATCAAGAGAATGGGTCGATGGTCAACGGTTAGGTTGGTAGGTTGGGAAAAGTGTTGTGCACGTCCAAAGGAAAAAATTGATGGCCAATGGCTGATAGAGTCAGATCAATGAGTCATATTTCACTAGATTTTGGGATCAACGGTTTATATTTAAGGGTTGTTAACACAATAAAACATTCAATTTTATGCGAAAATTTGTGGTTTTTGAAGGTCATTAACTTGCAGGGCATTTTTTAGGCCCTAAAATACGTTTTTAGTCAATCAAAACCAAAAAGAACAGAGTGTACCAAGGTACATTGTGTCTCTATAGATCAAATAAGAGAACTCAAAGAGTGTTATCCAATGAGTTAAATTGTTCACAAAACAGATCTCGTATGAGAAAGTTACAGCCAAAACAGTAAGGGTAAAATTTTGGCACTGATTTACTTTCAGAGGGAATAAATCCATGCCCAGAAGTATGTTTGGGGCACAGGAGTAGTCTATGGAAATATTATGAACCATAGAATACAACCATGGAGTCGTATTTGAAATCTAAGTATGTAAAAATGGGTTGGGTGAAAAAGAAGACACATGTAGCATACAGGGATAAATTGGGTAAAACTATCAAAACGTCTTTGTACCATAACATTCAGCTCTGAGCTCAGATTTGAGCAAACGAATAGTCGTTGGAAAGGTCTTGAGGAGGAGAGATACCTTTCCACTCGGAATTTTGAATTGGGAAATAATTTTCCAGGAATTAATAAAGATATTTTTGTAACAGTAAAAGAGTGGAAATTGTAGCATGTAAATGTTGTAACTTTTTCCTCAAAACTCAGATTGAGGCACAGGTATAGTCATTGGTGTAATGAGACTAATCCAGACCCTTTGTAATTGTACATATAGGCTAGTGAGCCATTGGTACCAAATGTAAGTGTAAATGTACATATAGGCCAGTAAGTCATTGGCACTAAGTTTTGGTTTTGCACGCACCTGGGTAAGTGCGGGGAGAATTGTTATCAAAGACAGGGTGGGAACATTTCATAGTGTTGCATACACCTGGGTAAGTGTGCATGGTTGCACATCAAAGAAAGGGTGCACATATTCAGTAATGACCTGGGAGTGTGCACTGATTCAGGTTTTATATATGTATATATAGGTCGGAGAGCCTGTGTGATTATGAGGCTAGTGAGTTGGGACACAGATAGGATAATGTGTTTTTCCATGTAAAAGTAATCATACTCATTTATTAATATAATATTACATTGTTGCATGTAGACAGACTCAGACGAAAAGACATGGGGATATAACTCCACCGGAAAAGGGAAAAGGGGGGCGAGACTTATGTCTTAGGGAATATTCTATAATATTTTTGGAAAAGTGTATGTTGTGGATAACTATTTTATCTTAAGTTCCCTAGGGTAGGGAATGAGTTTCCAAGTGGCTTAAAGCTACTTCTGAAGGTGACAAGTGTCGATTTGAAGGCATGCAATATATATTGTTGGTTTTAGTGTATTTTGGGGGGATTATTCATTATTCACTTTATCATGTGCAGGAGGGGTCAGACCATATGGGAGAGGATGACTATTATCTTCTCTACAAAAAGAATCTTGTAAGGGGTTTATGTATTGTAACCAGAGTTTTATGTCAAATAGGTGAGTTGTTAGGCCCGTGAGCAGTCTCTCTAAGTGAGAGACTTGTTGTCGAAGAAGTAGGTTCTCAAGCCCATGAGAAATCTCTCTAGGTGAGAGTTTTGTTGAGAATTGTTCCTTGGTGCGTTGGGCATTAGTTGCAGGGCTCAAAGACTTCTTGTCGGGCATGTTCCTAGTAACCCTGGAGGGTAAGTGGGGCAGTTGAGGGACTAATGAGCAGAGAAGGACCACACTTCCTTGGGTGTGACAGGTGCATGGGGATTGATATATTGTGGGCTAGCTGCAGCAACGAGAACCTTGGACTGAGCAATTTTGTTGAGAATCAGGCCTTAGCCTATCATTAGGAACCCTTTTTCCCTTGTGGAGTTAATCCCCAACTCGGGGGTGACCTATTGTTGAAATCTTATGAGAAACAAAGTCTATGGTTGGGAGGAACGTCTAAGTTTTGCACGTAGTTCATGACTTTCATAAAAGATAAGTGTTATTTATGTGCGTGTCTTGTTTACTGTGTATTTATTTATCTATGTTTGACATGGGTTAATTCTTGTATGTTGTCGCATATAAGTATTTTTTGTTATTATGTCTAATGTTTCTTGCACATGTAAATGTGGTGTTGATAGTCATTATTTTAGTTGTGTCTGAGTATGACAATTATTGATAGTTTTTCTTGTTAAGTTATCCTTTGATATTGTTCATGAGTCTTTGAGGAAAGGATTGAATAGTCGCGTGTGTAGAGAAAACTTTGTGTGCATCAAAGGCTGGAGTTATTTGTGTGCACAGGGAAGCAGTCTATGCGCACAAGTATAAGGACAGATTTGGTAATGATGTCTGAATGGGTGCACACACAGTACACTATGTGTTCAGTGTGCTTGTGTGCATTTGTTTGTGTTACTTCCGTTGTTATAAGTTGTGTGGTGTGACTCTGCTTGTGGTTGAGTGCTTACTTCAAGTGATATGGCGTGGTCTAGTGTTTAAAGTATAGTCTGCGTAGTATATTTTGGAATAACATTGTTCAGTAGTAAATTGAATCATGTTACATTTTGGTATCCAAAGTAGTTTGATGACATTACAGATGGTTTTCAAAGTGACATATCTTGGGTTTGTGTGACATGGCTCAACCTAGGTGGATGGGGACATTACATTGTGGTATCAGAGTAATGTCAAAGCATTTTTGGAGTAGCATGGCCTAGCCTGGGTGGTTGGGGATGTTACATTGTGGTATCAAAGCTATTGGTTCAACACTGGACTTGTATGGGCCAAAGGTCAACAAGAAGCATCAGAGCTCCAGTTTCAACATTGAGCCTGCATGAGTTGAGTTCTACTTAAGGAAAAAATTTGGATTGGTAAGTGACCAAATTTGGATTTTCAGTGCGGCCTTTGTGCGCATTAAATAAGAATCCGCAAATGTTTGCATTAAATATATGATATTACAGAGTGTGGTACTGGAACTGAGCAGTAAAAAATCATGCATTGGTGTGCGCACTAAAGGTTTGGGGCTACACAAAACAAATTTGTGGTGCATGTGCATTATTGATACACGGTGTACAAGTTAAAAATTGACATCACGCATTGGAATGTGTTGAATAACGGTGTGCCCATGGGCTTCAGAAGAAAGGATTCTGACAAGATGGTGCAGAGTTTTCATGAAGTTGTCTCATGAATTCATCTAAAAAATCTTTTTGTCTACACATTTTGCAGAATTATCAGTGATTAGAGCAAGAAAAAATCAGCACAAAAGGTCAAAAGCATGGAAAATGCGCAGAGGACTTACATTCCTAATGATAAATTTGGGGATTTGTATGTCGGTTTGTGTATTGATGGTACAGAATCCAAGGAGGAGTGCATGAACATGGTAGAAACCATAAAGGGACTGTAAAAATATGTCCAAAGCTATAAGGTTGATAATGAGAGGCTTATGAGAGCCAAGGAGTAGCAAGATGACTTCAATGTTAAATTGATGCCGAGCATGGACATAATAGAAAAGAAAATGGAAAAGGAGACAAAGACAAGTACATCCAGAGGTTGCAGGTCTCATGATGAGAAAAGAAGATAAGAAAGAAGTGTTGGTAGGCATCAACCTCACTCACCAAAGTGTTCTTTTAGGAAATAACGCAGTAGCTCAAATCCATCTCATGTCAGGAAGTATAAGAGAAGGACTCGGGTGGATGAGCTACAGGGAGAAATGAATAAGATCAAGCTTCCTACCTTTGACGGTGAGCATAAGAAGGGTGAGGATGCAGAGACATGGTTGTTGGGTACTAGGAAGTACTTCCAGCTACATAATTATTCTGTGCAGGAAGAAGGGAGAATTTGCATATATCAACTAAAAGGAAAAACATCAATGTGGTGGGATCAGTTAGTGCAAGTGAAACTCATTCATGAGAAGATAGTTACTTGGAGGGAGTTCAAGAAATATTTCCAAAAGAAATATTTAACCAAGTGATACTATGACTTTACCAGTCAAATCGTTGGGCGAAGGGGGGTCCCTTGTCCCACAAACAAGGGGGTCGCATACACCAATTTGGTGTGTTGGCTTGGTCGTGACCTTAAAAATAGATTATTATTATTATTATTATTATGACAAGGGAGCTAGTCATAATTATCTAGATCATAAGATGGTGGAAAGATTCAAATTTTCGAGGACAAAGATTGGAAAATATTGGTTACTGCAGTTAGCTATAGGAGAAGAAAGGAAAATTAATGAAATGGTTAAGACATGTCCAATGGAGATGAATGGATTGCGCACAAAGGTTGATTAGAATATCATACCTTTGGGCTCGTATGTTTGCCTCATTGGTATGGACTGGTTGGAGGAGCACCATGTTTTCTTGGACTGTTACAATAAGGAATTTACTTGATTGGATGAGGAAGGGAACTTAAGAACGGTTCAAGTAATTCCAAGGGTTGTAACTATCATAGAAATTTCAGCCTTGCAATTGAAGAAATGCTACAGGAAAGGATGTCAAGTATTTGCAGCGCACATGGAAGAGACACCTAAGGATAAAGTACCAAGTGTTGAAGACTTCGCAATACTAAAGAAGTTTGAGGATGTTTTTAAAGAGATACTGGGATTTCCACCAAAAAGAGATATTGATTTCTCTATAAATATGATGTCAGGAGTAGCACGCGTATCCAAGAACCCTTATAGGATGAGTACGCCAAAATTGAAGGAGTTGCAGATGCAACTTGAAGAGCTTCTAAAGAAGGGGTATATACACCCAACTATGTCACCTTGGGGTGCCCCAGTATTGTTCATGAAGAAGAAAGATGGTACATTGAGAATTTGTATCGACTTCAGGAAGTTGAACAAGGTAACAATAAAGAACAGGTATCATTTTCCAAGGATAGATGACCTCTTTGATAAATTGTGAGGCGCGAAGATATTTTCAAAGATTGATCTCAGATCTTGCTAGCAGGGAAAATCCCCCTATTACTATACCAGGGTCAAAGTATAGGCAGAGCCATGATCTCCCTTTAAAGACAATCTAATTCCTAAACTACCCCAAACACTCTAAATAGATGAACAGAAAAAGATAGGAAAGTAGGTCAGAAGTAGTACCTTTCGTCCAACGTTCGATGTACACCACCTCCAGCTTTGTAGCTCCCAGGCTGCAAGTCTCCTCCCAAATATGATGTGCAAAAAAACTTAGGAAAAAAATGCTACAAATATTCTATCTCTACTCATCAAGAATAGGGTTAGATATAAACCATTATGCATAAATCAAATGAAAAAAACATAAAGATATCATTTCGGACAGGAAAAAAATTATTTTATTCAAATCCAAATATCAAAAATTACAACCATTGTAGGCCGATGCTCCACGAACCTGGTCCAGGCTCCTCTTAATGTTGCTCCAAGTGCATTGTCCCAATGCTTTCTCTCACAATCAGCTGACCACTTCAGGGGAAGGGAAGGGATTGTATAGGAGAAAAGGCTAGAGAGAGAATACTGAGGCAAAACTTAGAAGGGGTTGCAAATACTTAGGCAAGGAGGGAAAAGGGATTTGGGCAAATTTTCAATGTTATAATGCTTGATGTGGAAATGGGACCCCAAGACCTCCTTTTATATGACAAAAGGATAGTTATTCGGTTTGGGGACGGGCTACGACGGGTGAATTGGTTGGGAAACCCTCAATAGCCCGTAAACTCCACTAAATTCCTTGCAACTTTTTATTTTTTGCAACTTTTGTAGGTAAGTGCGGGTTGTTTAGTATGCAGCTAGCATATGTATGTGAGTTTTCTAGCATGCAGCAAGCGTATGTACGCGGGAAGTAGTGCAGCAGGGCACGTACATGCTCCAAAAAATGGTTTTTTAAATAGAGTTCCTCAGCAGTGATTTGGAAAATTATGTAAGTAGAAAGGCCAATACCATGTATGCATAGGTAGATCATTTTAGGGCTATAACGGATATGGATATCACCAAGTGATAATTAAGGAAGAAGACATCAGTAAGATGAATTTTAGAATGAGGTATAGACATTATGAGTTCACAGTGGGTACATTTGGATTGTCAAATGCACCAGTTGTCTTCATGTGTTTGATGAATGGAGTTTTCAAAAGTTATTTAGATAAGTTTGTCATTGTATTTATAGATGGCATACTTATTCACTTAGAGTTTGAATAAGAGCATGAGAAACACTTGAGGATAGTACTGCAAGTATTGAGGGAGCATGAACTTTACACAAAGTTGAGTAAGTGCTCATTTTATCAGCAAAAGATTCATTATTTGGGTCATATCATTTCCAAGTAAGGAATAGTTGTGGATCCGGAAAAGATAAAATCCATTAAGGAATGGTCGACACCAAGAAATTTCAAAAATGTGAGATCCTTTATGAAACTTGTGGGTTATTACAGAAGGTGTATTGAAGGATTCTCACATATTGTGCATCCAATTAAATCTTTGCAAAAGAAAGGTGTGTGATTTTAATGGAATCCAAATTGTGCAAGGAGTTTTCAGCACTTGAATAATTTGTTGACAAGTGCACCGATTTTGAGAATTGTCGATCCTGATGCAGACTTCATTGTGTGCACAGATGCATGCAAGGAAGGGCTCGGTGGAGTCCTTATTCAAAATGGATATGTGGTATGCTATGAATCAAGAAATTTAAAAGGACATGAAAGGCTCTATGCTACTCATGACTTAGAATTGGCAACCATAGTGCATACCTTGAAGATGTGGAGGCATTATCTCATGGGAAAAATATTTGAGCTGAGAACATACCATAGTGGTCTAAAGTATTTGTTTGGACAACCAAGTTTAAATGCTAGACAAAGTAGGTGGTTAGAATTCCTCAGTGAGTATGACTTTGACATAAATCATATCAAAGGAAAAGAGAACAAGGTGGCTAATTCACTCAGTATGGGGGTGCATGAGATGTATGCTACATCCATTAGCATGTAAATATGATTTGTGCAACAGAATTTTAGGAGTTTCCAAATCCGATTAGCGTTATGTGGACATAAGGTGACTTTACAGCAAGGTATGTCACATCAGAATTTGGAATGTTATGAGCTAAGAGAGGATGGGATCCTCATGTATAGACGCATTTTTTGTGTGTCGAATGATCAGGAGTTGAAAAGTATATTATTTTCAGAGATGCATAAAGTTCCTTATGTTGGATATCCAGGTTACCAGAAGACAATTGTCGCAATCAAAAAGCAATATTATTGGCCAAGTATGAAAAAGGAAGTTGTTGATTTTATTGCTAGATCTCTTGAATGTCAAAGGATCAAGGCTGAACAAAGACATCCATCTGGTTTGCTACAGACTTTGCCCATTTTTTAGTGGAAGTGGGAATTTGTAACCATGGACTTCATTACTAAGCTACCTAGGATGGCTAAGCAGCATGATTCTATTATGGTGGTGGTGGACAAGCTTACTAAAGTTGCCCATTTTATTCCAGTGAAGTTAGCGCACAAGGCAGTCGACATTGTTGAGATATACATGCAAGAAATTGTTAAGTTTGATGGTGTACCTAAGACAATTGTGCCTAACAGAGATTCCAAGTTCACCTTGAAATTTTGGAAAGGGTTATTCAAAATATTTCGGACAAATATGAATTTCATCACAACATATCATTCTGAGACAGATGGACAAATAGAGAGGGTAAATCGAATGATTGAAGATATGCTCAAAATGTGTGTGATGGATAATCCATCAAAATGGGAAGACTAACTTCACTTGGTAGAGTTTTCTTACAACAATGGGTATCAAGCATCTTTAAGGATGATTTGATTTGAGGCACTTTATGATAGAAACTACAACACGCTAGTGAGTTGGGACAACCCAGAAGACCACACAATAGTTGGTCCAGATCTACTTTGGGAAATGGAAGAGGAGATGGTAAAGATGAGGCATATTTTAAAGGCTTCCCAGGACAGGTAGAAAAGTTGTGCAGATAAAGGTAGAACCCATAGAGAATTTAAAGTGGGTGATCACATTTTTTTGAAAGTGAAATCCAGGCGCAATTAGGAAAGTGTTCTAAGTTAGAAGTGTGCTATTGTGGGCCATTTGAGATCCTAGAGAGGATTGGTCCTATTGCATATATGCTTGCACTGCTTTCATTCTTGTGTATTCATAATGTTTTTCATGTGTCATTTCTTAAAAAGTGTGTACCTAATTCTAATCATATTATTGATTGGAATGTGATTCAGGGGGAGCCAGAAGGCGATTTTCAAGAGCGATCGGTTTGCATATTGGATTAGAAAATCAAACAACTCTGGAATCGATTCATGGAGTTGGTAAAGGTCTAATGGACCGGGTATAGTCCTGAGGATGCAACTTGGGAGCGCAAGGATTCTATGCAGGTAGAGTATCTGCATCTTTTCGAATATTTTTTAAATTTTGTATGTACATGTGTATATTATGCACCCGACAATGCGTAAATAAAGGGGAGGGGAATGTAATGTGACGTCCCAAGCCACCCAACACGCCAGGAAACACCACAAAGGAACATCTTACTGCTCTGATACCAATTTGTTTTAACACCCCCGGCCACCCGGGCTAGGCCATGCTATCTCGTAGAAATAAAAATTATCATCTGCCTATAAATATAACCATAGACAAACAACATATTCTGCTAATACACAGACTGATGCAGAAATAATAGTAAAATAATACATGTATTAATTTAGACAAAACCATAGATGTAACAACATATATAAATACATAGCATGTGAATGAACGGGGAAAATGAATACTTATATTTTAATTAAGATCCACCAACTGCGTGCATACCTTCCATGAACCTCGCAGCCTTAGACCACGCTTCTCATCATGCTCAACAGTGGGTCACCCCTGAGCTGGGACTAAGCTCCACCCAGGGCAAGGGAATCCTAAATTAGGTTGAGGTTACAGGAGACTACACAGTGCAATTGGAAGGATTCTCTCCAAGAGCCTTCTTATGCCCACTACTCATGGAATCTCATTCCCCACATGCTTGTTCCATCCCGGGAATATGCACCTTCATTGTTCCACGGTCCATCGACTGCTCCACTTCCCCTTTCAGGGTCTCGGCAACAGGTCGAATCAGGAATTCTCAGAGCTCCGTAGCTGGTGTTGGACTCTCTCTAGGATAAAGTCACTTCCCAGCAAACTCTCTCACCTGGAGAGAGTTTCTCACAGGCCTAACAACCTGCCTCTTCAACTTGCGGAGCCTCTGTCGTGGACCTCTGCATCGT
>SNQJ01S0081601.1:23291-35071 GCA_010110895.2 Picea sitchensis
CGTTCCCCTTTCCCAGGAACTTAGGATAAACAGGTTTATTTTTCCCCACTTTAATATTTCCAATTTTCAGGAATATATTATAATATTCCCTTGGGTTAAGCCCTCTAGCTTAGCCCCTCTTTCCTAGCCTCTCAGTCCCATCCCTTTTCCTTCCTGGTGAATCTCCATCCCCCGTCACTCCTTCTTCGTGGTCGGTCTACACGCAGCGATGCATAATTTTTATTAATGATCTGCATAATTACATATACAAAAATCAGGCTTATTGGCCTTAGAATCCAGGATCTTCGGCCTATAACACATAATCCTACCAGCTTATCAACACTCGTCTCACCAGCCTACAAACATCAGTACATTTCACAGGGGCTCGGCCTGGGGTATTACAATCCCCTGCCCTTATTTTTGCATTGTCCTCAGTGCAACTCATTTACATAATATCAACAATATTTTCAAAATATTAAAAAAGATGCGGGAACTCTGCCCGCATAGCATCCTCATGCTCCCATGTCGCATCCTCGGGACTATACCAGGTCCACTAGACCTTTACAAACCCTATGGCTCGATTCTGGAGCTTCTTTCTCTTCCTGTCCAATATGCGCATTGGATGCACTTACAAGGAACCTTCTTGCTCCACCTGAATCACATGCCAATCAATCACGTGATTAGGATCAGGTACATACTTCTTGAGCAATGAAACATGAAATATATTATGAACAGTCATGGATGCAGGAAATGCAAGCATATAAGCAACTGGTCCAATCCTTTCTAGGATTTCAAATGGTCCACAATATATGGATTTCAACTTGGAACAGTTTCCTAGCTTCAGGGAACTTTTGTTGGTTTTTACTTTCAAGAAAACATGATCACCCACTTTAAACTCCCTGTGGTTTATGTTCTTATAAGCATAAATTTTTTGCCTGTCTTGGTCAGCCTTCAAATTTTGCTTAATCTTCGGGATTTTCTCTTCCATTTCCTTGAGAAACTCTGGCCCAACCACTACCCTATCAGCTGGGTTATCTCAGCTTACTGGGGTGTTGCACTTTCTTCCATAAAGTGCTTCAAATGGGATCATCTTCAGTGATGCTTGATACCCATTTTTGTAAGAAAATTCTATCAAGTGTAGATAATCCTCCCATTTAGATGGTTTTTCCATCACATACATTCTTAACATATCTTCTATCACTTAGTTCTCCCTCTTTGTATGTCCATCAGACTTAGGATGATAAGAAGTGTTGAAGTTCATATTTGTTATGAACCCTTTGAACAACCCCTTCCATAACTTTGAGGTAAATTTTGGGTCTATGTCAGACACAATTGTCTTGGGTATTCCATGCAATCGTGTTACTTCCCTCATATAGATATCGACAACATTAGTTTCCTTGTGAGTAGTCTTCAATGGAATAAAATGGGCATCTTTTGTAAGCGTATCCACCACCACCATGATGGCATCATGTTGCTTATTTGTTCTGGGTAATCCTGTGATGAAATCCATTGTCACCACCTCCCACTTCCACTCAGGAATGGGTAATGGTTGTAGTAACCCAGTTGGATGCCTATGTTCAGCTTTGACCTTCTGACATTCTAATCATTTAGCTATGTCAGCAATCTCTTGCTTCATTCCTGGCCAATAATATTGGCTCTTGACTACTGAAATTGTTTTTTGATACCATGGGTGTCCTACATAAGGCACATTATACATCTCTTTTAAAATCTCTCTCCTCAATTCCAGAGAATTGGGTACATAGACTATGTTTATGTGCCAAAGGATTCCATCAATTCCCAATTCATAATCCTCGACCTTCTGCTACATTTTACCTTGCTGCAATTTTGTTACTAATTCCATGTACTGCAAATATGAATTTGCAGCCTCAGAGATTTCGCCTTGAAGATCCATCTGATACATGTTGATGGTTGTAGGATACAGTTCATACACTCTTCTATTGAGTGCATCAGCCACTTTGTTCTCCTTTCCATTGATATTCTTAATGTCAAAGTCATACTCACAGAGGAATTCCAACCACCTACTATGCCTAGCATTTAGAGTTGGTTGATCAAACATATACTTCAGACTATGATGGTATGTCCTGAGTTCAAACCTCTTTCCCATGAGGTAATGTCTCCATTTCTTTAGAGCGTGTATAATGGCTTCCAACTCCAAATCATGAGTGGCATAGAGCCTTTCATGCTCTTTCAATTTTTTGGACTCATAACATATTAAAAACCCATTTTGGGTGAGGAATCCTCCTAGTCCTTCCTTACATGCATCTGTGCAAACCACTAAATCCTCATTCGGATCTGCAATCTTCAGAATTGGAGCATTGGTTAACAGTTGCTTCAATTGCTGGAAGCTTCTCTCGCATTCTTTTGTCCATTGAATTTTTTTCCCCTTCCTTTGCAAGGAAGTGATGGGGTGAGCTATTCTTGAGAACCCTACAATGAACCTTCTGTAATAGCCAGCTAGACCCATGAAGGATTTGACTTATGTCACATTCTTCGACGTTGACCATTCTCTAATGGATTCTATCTTCTCAGGATCCACGACTATCCCTTCCTTTGAAATGATATTCCCTAAGTAGTGAATTATGTTTTGATAAAATGAGCACTTGTTCAATTTGGCATATAGTTGATTCTTTCTTAGCACCTGCAACACCATATTTGAATGATGCTCGTGCTCTTCCTCTGACTTGGAATATGCAAGGATGTCATCCATAAAGACAATGACAAACTTGTCCAAATATTCCCTGAAAACACCATTCATTAAGCACATAAAAACAATGGGCATGTTTGATAACCCAAATGGCACCATTGTGAACTCATAATGACCATACCTTGTCCTAAAGGCGATCTTGTTGATATATTCCTGTTTAATTATTATCATGGTTATTGATAATAATAGTAAAATCATACCTTAATCAATTAAAATACCTGAATCAATTAAAATAGTAAAATCATGGTTATTGATCATACCTTCAACTTCAATCATGTGTGATTGAAACTCGACTTGCTTTTTGTTCAGGGCTGCATAGATCCTTGGTATTCTACTGCCCATGTCCTCCATTTTTTATGCTAGCTAAATATTGTGGATAGCTCTCCTTTTGTTATTTTTGTGGGGACAATCTCTATACTTGTGGTCTCCCTAACAGCCCCAACATTGAATGGGCGTCTACTTTGGCCTTTGTCCCCCTACCTCAACCATTCTCTACTCTCTAAAAGATGAATGTACTTGAGGACTATTTCTGAAAAAGGGAGGCTTGTTTCCCTTCTGCCTCTTCTCTTTCTTGAACTTCTTCTTGTCTTCCCAAGCCTTCTGAAAAGTGGGCTTTTCTCTTTGCTACTCATATAAGCATTTTTCTCTCCTTATAGTTTCTTCCATAGTTTTAGGATCATCATACTGGATCTTGTCACTGATGGAAGATGCCATTCCACTCAAATACCTTTGAATTTTGACAGTCTCATCTTTGATGAAAGGGACATACTTCAACAATTCCAAAAACCTTCGTTCATATTCATCAATGGTCATGCTACCCATCTTGAGTTCAAAGAACTCTTTCATCTTTATGTCATAGTATCTCTTAGTTAGGTATTTATTTTCAAAGTGTTTCTTTAATTCCTTCCAAGTAACATTTTTCTCTTTAATGGGTTTCACCTGCACAAGTTCATCCCACCACATG
Source organism: Picea sitchensis (assembly GCA_010110895.2). NCBI lineage: Eukaryota > Viridiplantae > Streptophyta > Pinopsida > Pinales > Pinaceae > Picea > Picea sitchensis. The sequence continues at coordinate 26,960 of SNQJ01S0081601.1, forward strand.
GATGCCTTTCCTTTTAGTTGATACATTGCAATTCTTCCTTCTGCATGAGAGGAGTAATTCGACAGTTGGAAATAGTTCCTCATGCCAAGAATCCATGTCTCAGCATATTCCTCGTTCTGGTGCTCTCCATCAAACGAAGGAGGTTTAATCTTGTTCATTTCACCCTTCAGTTCATCCACTCCAGATATCCTATGCTTTTTGGTAGGAGATGGGCTTGAGCTACAGTGTGCCCTCCTCTTGGAGTGCCCTTGGGAGTGATGATGGTGTCTACGCCCTCCTCTTGGAGTGCCCTTGGGAGTGATGATGGTGTCTACCAACACTCCTTGATTTTCTCTTCTCATCAAGGGACCTGTGACTTCCTAATGTATTGGAGTCATTCCCCTTATCTAATTTATTTTCTATTCTTTCCAAGCTCTGTATCAACTTTATGTTGAATTCTCCCTATTGTTCCCTAGATTTCATGAGCTTTCGGTTATCTGCTCTGTGAGTCTGGGCATCTCTCTGCAATCTTTCAATGATTTTCATCATGTTTCCTTCCTTATATATCTCTTCTCCATTCCCATTGGAGTTTGATCCTTCAACTCCCAAATGGACATCCATTCCTCTAGCTTCATTCTCTGAACTGAAAGCATTTTGTGCCCCCTCCATTTCTCTGCACTACGTGAAAATTCATTTCGGTTCTGACAATCATTAGCTCTGCAAAATGTGTAGTCAACCGAGTTTTGTCATACCATCAAACTTTAATAATTTTTCCAGAAGTAAACCAATCTGATTCAACAAAACAATATCAGATTCCATTTTCTGAAGGTCTTGGTCGGTCAAGCTCCTTCAGATTCAATCTCTAAGCCCAGTTTTGCTCTGCCACAAATTTCGGGCACTAGTCCCCTTTTCTTCAGCCCTTGGTTCGTATGTGACCACGGTTGTGACCCAACGCTTATGATTTGGGCGCTTATCCAGAGCCTTGAAACTTCGAGCTCCGGCTTCAGAGGTTTCAAAGCACATCACAACAAATCTCTCGGAGTTCCGGATTGATGAACTCGCAAAGTAGGGTGGATCAACAATCCATGACTACCGAGTGTCCAACGGCTAACACCCACTATGGAACTTCAGGCATCTGAGCTCTAGGACTTCGGAGCTTCGAAGCTTCAGGACTTCAGAGGATTTCACATCCGCACACCCCCAACACCCCTGAACCGTTAATCTCCGAACACTTCCATGTCACCTTTGGTGACATCATTACGTCTCGTCACCTCAGCGTTATGAAACTTTTGAAAGTTCTTCCTTTCATTCCTTTATGAACCATTCTTCTGTAGTGTCAAGTCTCCGAACTTTACAACTGGCACCATGCGTCCACTAGGACCCACAGTTTTCGTACTTGAACTAAGATACTGAATAGTCACATCACTTAACGCCTTTAAAATTGCAGGGGCATGCATCCACGGTTTGGAGTAACCCACCTTTCGTCCCACAATTCCTCTGACGCTGACACATAACCCCCCGGTAAAACCATGGTTTCGATTGCAGGACCTCCCTAGGAAATTAATGCCCGTGCAATTTGGGTCCCCGCAATGCCTTCTGGTCGTCGATCTTGATGTATCGTAATCAATGCCAATGTGGGCCCGTCGACCTTTAATTGTGTTATGCAATCTCAGGTCCCACGTAGTATAGTTGTCAACATTCCAGGTGGGGGCACATGGTAGGTATAGAAGAGGTCCATGTGACCTCCAGGTGACGTCGTCATGATTCACTACTTCGGCTCTTCGGGGCTTCAGAACTTCAGGCTTCGAGAGTTCTCTCCTCAGCACACACTAATTCTACTAAACATCGAAATCCCGAACAACTAACCTGCTGACACACGTCCCTCTTGATGGACGGTCTGAATTAACTTTGGACTTCGGAGCTTCGGGGCCTTTCTCCCTTCACCACTGTGTTTGGCCTTTTAACTTGGCTTGATCCAACTATCAAGCTCTTCTCCCGAGATCTACGGTGTACACCACTTCGGGAACTTCAGGCTTTGGGCCTTCGGCCTCTTCCGCTCTACAACCCATAACTTCGTCGAAGCCATGAAGTCCAAAGGACTTGGAGGTTAACTCTCATGCTCCTTTTTCCTGATTTGGCGGGTGTGGTTTTACATACCGTTAAACCCCCTGAGCTTCGTAATACAGCCAAGGTAACCTCTTGGCACAATTTCTCTCTAAAACCTTGGTTCTAATGACCACTTATCTGACCCATCCAGGCTCAGTGCTTGTGCCTTGGCTCTGATACCAATTTGTGACTTCCCCATCCACCCAACACATCGGGAAATGCCACAGAGGAACATCTTACTGCTCTGATACCAATTTGTTTTAACACATTCGGCCACCCAGGTCGAGCCATGTTATCTTGTAGAAATAACAATTATCATCTGCCTATAAATATAACCATAGACAAACAACATATTCTGCTAATACACAGACTGATGCAGAAATAACAATAAAAGCATACATGTAGTAATTCAGACAAAACCATATATGTAACAACATATATAAATACATAGCATGTGAATGAACAGGGGAAATGAATACTTATCTTTTAATTGAGATCCGCCAACTGCGTGCAGACCTTCCACGAACCTCCCAACCTTAGACCATGCTACTCATCATGCTCAGCAGTGGGTCACCCCCGAGCTAGGACTAAGCTCCACCCAGAGCAAGGGAATCCTATACTAGGTTGAGGTTATAGGATACTGCACAGTGCAACTGGAAGGATTCTCTCCAAGAGCCTTCTTACGCCCACTACTCATGGACTCTCATTCCCCACATGCCTACTCCACCCCAGGAATATGCACCTTCATTGTTCCACAGTCCATTGGCTGCTCCACTTCCCCTTCCAGGGTCTCGGCAACAGGTCAGATCAAGAATTCTCAGAGCTCCGTAGTTGGTGTTGGACTCTCTTTGAAAGAAAATCTCTTTCAAACAAACTCTCTCACCTGGAGAGAGTTGCTCACAAGCATGAAAACCTGCCTCTTAGACCACGGGCCTGACAACTCGCTTCTTTCACCAACTTCAACTCAGTTCCATCAAGGTGAGGACAACAACAAAGGTTCAATATAGCTTAGGGAATGGCAAGTACTGATATGTTGGGCTTCACAGGAAAACACAGGTCGGCTTCCCCAGTTACTGGTTTTAGAGGTGCTTCCCCGATGCAGAGGTCCACAGTGGAGGCCCGACAAGTTAGGAGAAGGATGGGAGAATGGGGAGAGAACCCCCCCCAACGAGCTAACTCTCCAGCTTTAACTGCATGCGCGCAGGTCGACACCTGTCTTCCTGGAGCTACATGCACTCCATTTAGCATTCGTTCCCCTTTCCTGAGAACTTAGGATAACTTGGTTTATTTTTCCCCAATTTAATATTTCCATTTTTCAAGAATATATTATAATATTCCCTTGGGTTAATCCCTCTAGCTTAGCCCCTCTTTCCTTTCCTCTCAGTCCCATCCCTTTCCCTACTTGGTGAATCTTCATCCCCCGTCACTCTTTCTTCGTGGTTGATCTACATGCAACGATGTATAATTTTTATTAATTATCTGCATAATTACATATACAAAAATTAGGCTTATTGGCCTTAGCATCCAGGATCTTCGGCCTATAACACATAATCCTACCAGCTTATCAACACTCGGCTCACCAGCCTACAAACATTAGTACATTTCACAAGGGCTCAGCCTGGGGTATTACATGTAATTTCCCTAATTTGGACCCTTTGTAATTGTACATATAGGCTTGAGTCATTGGTACCAATTATAAGTATAAATGTACATATAGGGTGGTGAGCCAAAAATCATCATAAAAAAATTAGAAATCTTCAGTGTTCCTTTATTTATGGAGGGGTGGTGAGACAAAATAAGTGGGTGTTGGTGGCATGGGAAAAACTCTGCAAGCCAAAATCCCATGGAGGCCTTGGCATAAAATAACCCTACACTATGGTTCAAGAATTGGCCTAGGTTGTGGTGGAGATGGTAAAAGAACCATGAGGCTCTATGGGTGAAGTTAATGAAGAGTAAATATGTGTCAGACATGCCTCGAGAGGATTTTATCAGGTCAAAGGGGGATATCCCATGATATTTAATTTGGATTAATTCCTAGAAAAATATAGTATTGGTTCAACAATAGATATTTTGGGAGGTTACAATAGATATTTTGGGAGGTACACAACGACCTCTCAACTTTATTCTCGGATGATTCCTGGGAATAAAACCAATTTTAGGGAATATTGAGCACCTCTAGCACATTAGGACCTCAATGATGCAACCAAGATGGACCAAGGTTTGTCATTACTAGAAAAAACATCTTGAAAAAAGGAACCCATTTACGAGGACCTGGAAGAAGCTTGAGGAATGGCCTATAGCATGGGATGGGGAAATAAAGAAAATTATGATGGAGATGTTGCAGGATCGACAAATAAAGTCAGACAAGGTCCATACATCATAAGATTGGGAGTAAAAGGGGATGGAAATATTAGACTGAAGGAAGCCTATGTTGTGGCGGTAGGCCTGGTAAGGGAGCAACGAAGGGCGTTATGGGACAAGATTTGGCAGTTTGCCTCATGGCCAAATATCTCTACCTTCATGTGGCTTGTGGTGAGCCAAAAATTCTTAACCTGGGATCACCTTATCAGATGAAGATTTGAAGGACCTTCCATATGCATGATGTTTCAAGCATATGAGGAGACCTTAGAACATCTCTTTAGTTCTTGCAGAGAAGCCTCATTCCTCTAGGAAAAGGGAGTTGATTTGTTCAAGGATTCAGATAGGATTCAGAATGATATTCTTAAAATAATTGAGGAATGGAAAAAATATCATTTCTTGAATCAGATTCTCAACAGGGCATAGAACACATTTCCAGGCTTTCTACCATGGAATATTTGGAAGGAAAGAAATCGAAGGGTGTTCAAAAATAAACAGTTATCCTGTGATCAAGTCTGGCACATCGTCAATTCAAATGTGCAGGAGTCAATTGCATCCTTGGCCTAGGTAGGGCATGATGCAAAAATATCAGTGGAGGAGGCAATAATATTCAAAAACTAGAAGTTAGAGCCCTACTACGATAAAGCAATGAGGGTTCAAAACCCCTCTTGACCAAAATCTAGGGAAATATGGCGGCCACCGCCGGAGGGTTTTCTGAAGTTAAATTTTGATGGGGCATCAAAAGGTAACCTAGGGCCAACCGATGCGGGAGTTTTATTAGGAACTCATATGGTCATATTCAAGGTCTATCAACTTCCATCCTGGGGCATAACTCAAACAACAAGGCGTAATTGGCAGGCCTACTAGGGGGTCTAAGTGTAGCTCGTGATAAAGGCTATAAAAAATAAATGGTAGAAGATGACTCTTAGCTGCTAGTTATGGCTCTGCAAAGAGTGCTAAATGGTACACACCCTAACAAACTCTCCAAGAATTGGCATCTCTCATATGGTATTTCATAGGTTTCTAGGATAAATAGGCTTATCCCAACAATAATCCTTGAACATGTAAGACGACAGGCCAATGCATTGGTGGATTGTATGGCCAATGTAGGGGTCTCTCAGTCAAATCACCACAACCTTTTGATGGTAGGGGACCCCATTCCAAGAGATCTTCCAGAGCAGGTTTCCTACTTGATACATATAGACTCTTGATTCTTGGATGGGGTGCAAGCCACCAGGATGGCCCGAGCCCGTGTGGCGATACCATCTCCTGACGACACAATAATCGTGCAACATACACATGGTCAAAGGCTGGAGAAGGTGGAAATTACTTCGATGGTGGTTTTAAACGACGAAATTGGTGTAGAATGTGTGGCATGATGAAAAATATTAAGCGGTGGAGTCTAAGGTCTGGAACTGGTACATAACATTCATGCCCAAACATTTTGAATGGTAAGGAAGAGAAGTGGAGAGTGATACAACATCATTATTTAGATATGTTGGTTGGAATGAATAATGGGATTATGATGGGGCACCAATTGGAAAGTATGTCCGAAGTGGTTGACATCAGAAAGGAAATTGATATGAAGAGCATTCTCGTGGGAGAAGGTGTTGTTTGGGAGAATCTGCATGCAGTAAATCAGGGTCGTGGTTTGAATCACGTTTTGTCTTATGTTGGGGTGGGAGTATATTGGAAGAGGAAGTTCGTCGTGTTCATGGGAAATTTCATTTGGAAACACATGTGTGGGTGGAGTCGCTTCTCAGTGGGTATCGTCAAGAATATGGCTAGGCATGGGGCCATGAAGGGGATAGTCGAGTGTAAGGGGAAGCATGATAAGGAAGCTTCCACCTCACAGGGTCTAGTGGCCAATACGCAAGTGGACAGAGAGGCATGAGATGCGGGTAACATGGTTATGGAGTTGTGATCATAGGAGGAAAAGAAGGCAATTGAAGAGGTGGAAGAGAGAGTTAAGGCTCAGAGGCTAAATGTGTATGATAGAGAAATGTTGGAGGAAGTAGAGGATTTGGTGGAGGACCCCTTCTATTATAGAACAAGGGAGACAAAAAAATTTAAGATAGTCGATATTTATTGGATTGTTAAGGCCATGGTGGGGCAGGCTCTGCACAAGTCTAAGAGGGAGAAGGTGAAACTTCTACATGCAATTCGCATCCTGGAATGAAAATTTGAGTTGTTTTTCCATTCTTAGCATGGTATCTAGTTCAAGGTTTGGCATGCCTCGTAGAATCTTGAGAAACAGGAGGAAGATGAGGATTCCCCAAGCCCTCCAAGTTCAAAGAGATTCCCAATTGAACTAGATGGGGGTCAGGTGGACGATGTTGGATCATGTTGTCATTGATGCCAATTGTTTGATTATTTGGGAGATTGTTGGATCATATGTCATTGATGTAAATGATGTGGTTTGATTGATGTAATTGATTGATATCAAGTAATTGATTGATATGATGCCCTTGATGAGAATGATATATGTCCAAGTGGAAACCAATCGATAAAAATGGATCATTGCTATGATGCATTGATGAAGATGGATCAATGAGTTGTCATTGATACATGATGCAGTGGTGAATCGATGCAAATATGAATCATTATTATCTTATCATGATTGATAAGGTGCACAAATGGATGAACTCCAAAGTGGTCCCCTTATGGTGAAAGCCCTCACGGGAAGACGCTTTACGGATTGGGTTATCCTAGAAGAAACGTTGGAGGACCCATACTTGCATGTGGAATAATGAGATGAAGATCAATGAAGTTGTTGGTGAAACTATCCTAGATGGATAGTGTTTGTCATGCCATTTCCGGTGGTATGTGGAATGTCACATAACTCCTCACGGTTTGAGAGTTATGGACTTATGAAGTTGGAGGACCCAAATATGAAGGCTTGAAGCCCCAAAAGGTCAAAGAAGTAAAAGTGCTTGAAAAGAAGATATCATTATTTAAATGATAAAGTAAAGTGACAAAATCAAGAAAGATTATTTGAATGATAAAATGAAGTGACAAAATCAAGAAGGAATATTTAAATGATAAAGTATTGGAGAACTTTCTATTCATGGAAAGTGGTTAACCCTAAAATAAGGAAAATAGGTTAAGTGACCTAGAAATGGGTTAAGTAACCTAAAAATGGGTTAAGTGACCTAGAAAATGAAAGTATAAATAAGAATCTAGGAACTCTTGTAAAATGCACATTTTGATAAGAATCTTTTTTGTGCATCAATGGAGAGCTTCTTTGTAATATCTTTTGGAGTATTGATGGAGAGCTTCTTGTGAGAGCATCTTATTGGTATGGATCTCTTGAGCATGATTGAAGATCTATTCTGAGGAAGAGAGCGAGAGGAGGATCTCATGGACGCATCAAAGTTTTGACAATGTCGGAGATCTTGACAGCGAAAGTCTCGGAGTCACAGAAAACCCTATTTTCTGATTCCCACGCGGGTTGTCTGTGTATAGGGTGAGTGTACACACGGGCTGGATGTGTATAGGGTGAGTGTACACATGATATGACTGTGTACAGGGAGCATGGACTGAATAACCTCATGGAGATTTGTGTTTGAGTTGGTGCCAAGCTCTTGGATGATGAGGCAGGTTCCAGATCTGCATTCTATGGCCTCAGATCTATCACTAAGACACGGGTATGGTTACATTATTATCTTG
>SNQJ01S0081601.1:35081-59642 GCA_010110895.2 Picea sitchensis
TATGCAAGAGGGAAGTTTTGGGAAAAAGAGCCCCACACTCATTCACCCCCCCTCTAAGTGTGGTAGGTGTGTCCAACAGACGAGGCGGTGTCGGACAAGGAGTGTGGGACCCAGGGAGGATGCGCTAGGCTAACGGGTTTGTCAAAGTGTGGTCACTTGGTGGCATTTAATTTTGTCTCCATTTGATTATAGCTTTTACACTAGTTATTTTGTTGATCCAAATTGGATCATTCTGTTATTTTTCATCTATCTTGATGCTTTCAAAGTGGAAAAAAATGGAGGAATCAACTTGCAGGGTCATTTTAATGGAAGGTCCCAATTTGGAAAATTGGGGTTTGAAACCTCCATATCCATTTTGAGGTATCAAATGTCATTTTTTGGTGCAAAACAATTGGAAGGTCCTAAAAGTGTTCTACACATTAAGACCTTTCCAACGGTGTGAGAATTGCCCCAATCTGAGTCTGTATGTGGAAGTTATGTTTCTCGCAAGTTGACCTACCGTGTTGACCACCATGGTACGAGAGGATGCCACGACAGCCCCCGTTACTCACGCATATGGGGCTAGCCACATATGTAATTTCAAGAACATTCTAGAAGGTCCAAAACCCTATCACAATTGAGGGTTGAGGAAGTCAAAACCCTACCCCTAGATGTCTATTGGGCTATATTAAATACTAGGCCACTAGGAAGAGAGGGGGTTTCATTATATGCTATTGTATTTTGTTCCATAGCAGAGAAAAATAACTAGGAATATGAAAATTAGAGAGCACTAAAGAGGGGATTATTGTTATGTAGCATCCTAACAAGCCACGGGTCTCAAGTGACTCCATAGAGAGTGTCCTCTCCTTTGTACTTGCATTATTTCCATACCATAGAAAAGAGATTAGAGCAACCATGCCTTCTAGCTAGGTTTTCTCTTGTAAGGGTTTCCCAAAGCAAATTTTTGTGTTATTTTGTGGATGGCATGTGATTTTATTTTACCGTTCTCCATTTTTCGCATTTTATTCATTTCATGCATAAGCAAAAAATTAGTAACTTACGATTCTAGAATCTAAAGGAATTTAACCTTCATAGTGTAGATTTTAGTTTTATTTATCAGATTTGTTGTGACGAACTATTCTAGTGGAATATCCACAACAGTTTACAGAGAATTTGTCCTCAATTTTAGCTCAATTAATATAGTTATAAATAGTCTTATCAAAACTCTAAACATGTTGTTATTATGCTCTACTAGATTGGGTAATTATGACTTGAAAACATTGATTTTTACCAAGGAATGGATCTAGTTTCCATTTTAACAAATTCTCCCAAAACCAATGTACCATTTTGTGTATATAATAAATAACCTTTATATTTTTAATTTAAAAAAATTAAACCTATCTTTAAATTAAAAAATATTATCATCATTTATGTTATATAACTATTTAACATATTCTTAATTTTTTTTGCTTCTTCCTTTGGTGGTGAATTTATTCTCACCTGCTGAAATTATAAACTATTGATCACATCAGTCATGAACCATGTAACTACATTAAAGGAACCATAAATTGGAATAACAACTCTCTTTTTTTATTCAACCTATTATAATATTTATGATAAATATTATCATCTACTTTTATATTTTCAAAGCCTTTCATTATGAAAATAATAGGATTATTGCTTTCTTATTAGACAATTTAATGAATTTCAAACATAGTTATTAAATAAACATAAATCATATTAAATTTAGGGGTTTTTTTCTTACTGCTGAATTATTTAAGTAGATAGAAAGATAAACATAAATCGTATTTAAGTAAATAAAAAGATAAAAATAAATCATATTGAATTTAGGGTTTTTTTTGTCTTACTGCTATATTATTTAAGTAGATAGAAAGATAAACATAAATTATGTTAACGTTCAAAGAAACACTCAACTTTTTTTTTCCACAGAAAATTACGCTTTATATTTATATAAATATAAATTGTTCTTATACAATGATATCAGTATCAAAAGGTCTCATATTAATCGGACAGTACCATCCCTATAGCTGCAACATAATAGTACTATAGCACAAGGCAGATACATGGATCCAAACTGCCAAAAAATTGAAATCTGGATCCATAATGGACAGAAGAAACAAAAAAGATACACCAATCATACCCTTGCCAAAAGACGGATGGAGATCCATTAACTACCCACGACAACAAAATATAAAACCAGTAGCAGACCAACTAGTAAAGGTCTAAAAACTGATGTGGCCCCTCATGCTCCTCTTCACACATAAAATAGACAATCTTCCCTGAGGCTTGTAGGAGCGCTCATTTTGATAGGTTGTATGCAACTTTGTTTTCTTCCCTATATACATGAGCAAATGATATTTTCTGAAAATGATTTCTAATCTCCCTGAGACGGTCCTTCCAACATTCCAGCACAACCACCTGTAGACGTCCCTTACCTTTCAACTATTCAATGATGATTTTTTAGTCTCCATGAACATGAATCTCCATAATTGTGAGGCGAGAGGCCAAAGTGAGAAGAGCCCAAGCTCCCAAGAGCTCTGCTTTTGTATTTGTTCCAGGCCCACAGTTGAAGAACCACTTATAACGTCTATGCTCATTGATCCTAATAATCCCAACAACTCCACAATTATGGCCTGAAGAGTGCGCAACCCCATCGAACCATCCCACCACGCCTCCCTAGGCATTTGAAATAGGAAAGTTCCTACAGCAGGAAACTTTCATGATTTTTTTACGGTCCCCCATCGAAAATATCGATAGATAAACCACCTTCTGCAAATTGGGAATGCAATCTTCAAATATCGTTAGATTCCTCTCCTTCCAAATAAACCAACAAATGGCAGCGGGCAAGCAAGGGTAGGATAAGTTTTGTTCTTTCCAGGATTTAAAACACGTTGCAATTGAATTGCCAATCCACCTACCGAAATGATTTATTGTTGATGTTACCTTTTTCCAGACCGCCATGGCGAAAGAATACTCCACAAATAAATGGTAAACTGACTCCTTGCTTTCTTTACATAAATGGCAATAACTCAGTCCATAAAAACCCCTACGCTGAAGCAAATCCCATGTGAGAATCTTATTCTTTTCCATTAACCAAGTAAAAAGCTTAATTTTTAAAGGACAAACCCAGGACCACATCGCTTTCCTCCAACCTCCAGTCACAAAAATCCACTTCTTTTTTTCCAAGGACTCATAAGCGTTCTTAACAGATAATTGTCCTGACACATCTCCCCCCATCCAGATAAGCTCGTCTGGCTTCTTCAATAATTGGGCACCGTTGTTAATGAATCCACGTCGAAAATATTGTCATTCCAAGGCAAAACCCCCTTCTAAACCTAGAGCGGCACTAGAATGCCAATTTTTACCAATCATCCCCACACGATATTCTCATTGAGCCTAGAATAAATAATATATGCCTTTCCTGTTAAGTGCTAAGATCATCTCTTCAGTCAAAACAACACCTTCCCCCAACCCCAGTATATGATCTTTGCCCAGCAGAATAGTATGACCAGTTCTAGGCCTCCAAGCTAACTAGTGAAGGACTATGTGTAAAGATTTTAAAAGATGTTTCCAGGTCTGAGACTCTTTAACATCTGCTACAATTACTGTGCGCATCCATCTAGCAACGGATACATAAGGGAAGTATTTATCCTTTAATACTCCATGCCATAATCCCTCTTGCAGCAGTGCCCTCCAAAGCATATTTGTCGCCATAGCCCTTCCAAAACTACACAGATTTATCAAACCCTAGCCTCCATGTTGTTTAGGACGTGCAATAAGTTTCCAAGCACACAGATGTACCTTCTTCTTCTTATTACTCCCACACCAAAGGAAATTAAAGATTACCTGTTGAATTCTATGGAGGATTAGAGAAGGCAGGTTTGCAAGAGCCAGCCAATAGATTGGTTGGATTTCTAAAACAACCTTTATAAGAATATAGCGTCCTCCAATTCATAACCACCTATTTCACCAGTGGCTAATGTGAGATTCATACTTGGCAATAATCCATTGCCAGTCCTCAATTTTGTATCTATCGATCTTCAAATAATATCTGAGATACTTGAAACCGGTAGAAAGATCAACAAAGCTATAATGAAAATTAGCCTTTAAAATCTTCAGGTCTTCTTGTCGCACACCGTGCTGTAGGAAATATGTTTTCTTATCATTGATCTTAAGACCAAAAGCCCTACAGAAAGTTCCCAATACTCTTTTTATTTCCTGCCACTCAGCAATAAAAGCTTTTCTCATAATAAGGATATCATCTACAAACAATAGATGGAGTATCTTAATTAGCCTTGATACTTTAATGCCCATCAATAAGCCTTCATCTTGACTTCTTTTTAATGCCAGACTCAAACCTTCCATAATTAAAATGAATAGCAAGGGCAACAATGGACACCCCTGTCACAATCCTCTTCCATTATTGAAAAATCTCGAAAGCTCACCATTAATTAAAATGGCATAGGTTGTTGATGTGATACATCCCAATATCCACTTAGTCGTTGGCAAGAAACACTCAACTTGTCTACAACTCAAAGTTTAAGTTGCATTCTAAATATCAATTTATAAAGTTACATCCACAACCTCTTGTGTATTACTTCATTATTTAAGACGATAAGCATAGATTATGTTAGTGTTTAGAGAAGTAATTACATCATATATTTTTTACATTTTAACACTTTTAGATTCCACTTTGAAGATAAGTTCTTCCAATGTCATTTAGAATTTTCACTCTTACTATTCCTTATTTAAGTAAAAGAGAAGAAAAACATAAATGATTTCATCTTTTATAAAAACATGTAATGTTAAGTAAGTTTCTCATCACTCATATTTTTTTTTAAGTAATATATATATATATAAGAGTATTAAGATATTTAAATATTAAGATTAACTTGGTATAATGTGTTTTTAGGTAACGTGTATTTTGATAATATGCATTTATATTTATGTAATTTAATAATCAAGATATGTTCTAGACACCAAATGATTCAACAATTCATATTCTCTTCGATACTAGTGTCTATATTGATATGTGGCCTAACACTTGATTGATTCATGATTTCTATTTAAAGAGCATGGAGGGTCATCTGATGATGATCAATTGTGAAAAACTCATATTATGTTAAAAAATCATTTTGCATTAATATATTGGCTCAAGTGCTGGCGGTGTGGACCATTTCCCTCTTTGAGGGTTTTAACCATGCAACACACTAGTATACTAATCTTTGATATGCTTGTGTGAGTGATTGCATAAGGTGTTCAACATGTGTGGAAATACCATGTTTATCGAACATGGTATCAAAGTCCGTATGAAGACATGTTGTTGTTGTAGACCGAGATCCTAAATGCATGTCGTTAAATGCACAAGAAATTTCTAAATTTTATTATTTCTGTACATTTGTGGATTGAAAGAATCATTCTATTACATTCAAAATAATGTTTTTAATTGGAAACACTTTTAGTTTCACCTAAAAAAAATCCAATTATTCATTATATAAACATTTTTGTCAAATCCAAACGTATAAAATTTCATTACAATTTTAATTTTTACATATGAAAGAGAGGGAGGTACATAAAAAAATGTACATATGAAAGAGGGAGGTACATAAACTAAACCAACTAGAAATTATATATACAGTTTAGTCTATGTACCATCTTTCGAGGAAAAAGTTTGAACCTAACCAGGTGGCAAATATCCCATCTTCAAAGGGTTACATTTGAGGTTTACCTTTGTTACGAAGTTACATGACAGATATCAAATTCTATGTATTTAGATATTTATAAAGAATAAACAAAAACTATGTGTATAAATATTCTTGAAAACTGAACCAAAAGATTGGGATTATGACAGATATCAAATTCTATGTATTCAGATATTTATAGAGAACAAACAAAAACAATGAAATGATGCCGCAATTCATTGTCCATGTATTTAAATATTCGTAACGAAGGAAAAAAACAATTGGGCGACACCAAATATGAGTGTCCTTTATTATCACAACTTACTATTTAAATCATAAGTTTATTTTCATTAGCAAATGGACAAATTTAAATTTCATAGTAAAGTTCACACTTATGGTATGCAACTTTCTAAATAGCAAAAAGTATAATGAGTATAACTTTTATTTTAAAACATGAAATAATTCATGATCATTAAGATCAATGTGAGGGTATCATTTATGTCGAAGGGATTCTAGCGTTTTATAAGTTTTTAACTGCCAATTAGTTTGTGGTTGACTATTAATACATATGTTATATTTTTAACTTTGTATTATGAGTAATTTTTGATATTAAATATTTTAATAAAAATGGTTTATTTACAATTATATTCGCTCTAACATTTGAAGTTTTATTGGAGGTTTCGTTCCTACCAATGTAAAAATATATTCTCAATTCTCACTTTTAATTTAACTGGTGATTTGGATGATAATTTGCATGCAATTTATTTGTTCTAAGTTTTAACCTAAGTTCTAAGTCTTCAATGCACCCAAAAATGTTTGACAAATATGGTCAGTGCATGCATTCCTCCCAAATTCCAATGTCTGAAAAATGTGGCCAGCTCTTCCTCGTGGATGCACACACACACGTGGCCTGCTTATTTCTTTGATTGAGTGGTCGAGAGTCAAGAGTTACTTTGCCTCGCTGCACTCCAGGAAAACAACATAACTCTTTTAGATATAGCTGCAATGAGCCATAGTTGAGCACAAGCTACCATGGACTCTATAGAGAAGCTTAAGAATTATGTGCTTGCTAGAGGAGATTCATATCAGACTTTGTTAGTGATTATTTTTGGGCTTGCTTTTGATGATATTCAAGCAAAGAAGGATGTTGTTATTCACCTAAGAAATATGTTATCTTCTGATGATATTCAAGCAAAGGTGGTTGTTGCTATTCACCTGAGAAATATGTTATCTATCGGTCAATTTTTCATTTCCTAGCATGTATGATCAGAAACCACAACTAGGTTCATAATTTTATTGCAATCGAGCGATTTCCCCAACTCTTATTAATACCTTCTTTGTGCAACAGGTACTCCTCCAATCAATGTGGGCACACCTTCAAACATGTCACCAATGATGAGAGTTGAGCCCACCTATTTGATCTATCCCTCAAAATCTTCTCTACTTCTCAACGCAAGATCCGAGCATGAGGCATCTTCAACGGGTACGCCTTCAAACATGTCAGCACTCATATGTTTTATACTTGTTGGAATAATATATACGATATAAAGATAGGAATCAAGCGAGCTCGGTTTGGAAAAAACAATAATATTGAGCCTACAAAGGTAATGAAGTATATCTCACCTTCATAAAAATGGCATTTTTAACGGGCACGCCTTCAAACATGTCACCACTGATTGGTTCTTCTAAGGGAACTCAAACTCAATAATATGCTTCTTTTACTGGATCAACTTCAACTGGAACTGATACTAGTGTTGATGGCGATGAAATTGTCATTTAATCCACCTTGAAATATAGGTGAACTTTAACTTATCCTTTTGCTTTTAAAGTCCATCCCTTAAACCCTTCTTGAACTCAAATATGAAGGCTGGAATGTGAATGACTATCCCTTCCATGGATATCCTTTCCTTTATCCCATCCATGAAACATGCCCTTGTCAAAAAACAAGAAGAGAGCATTACATGAAGAGTAACAAGCACTCATTATATTAATTATTCAGGCTGCCACACAGGAGATCTATATTTTTTATAATGCGTAGTTATATATTCCCATGAAGGCCTTGGTGTTTCTTGCTCAGCTATTGCTCCCATTTCTATCCATCAAACTGTGCTATCTATTCCTACTCGTTTTCTCTCTTTTTTTCCCTTAAATCCCTACCTTGCATGCAACCCAAAAAGGAACGAAAACAACAACCTCCATGTGTGCAGAGAAAAATCCCAGAAGCAATCAAACAATAATAAAGATGGAGAAGCGGTCATACACCATCAATTGCTAAGAATGAAAGGCATTGAGAGCCTCTATTGTTGTCGCCATAAATAATTTATAGATGACAGGTTAAGAAGGTAGGTTATTTCGGCTACATGATGGTGCAGGCATTCGCATTGTCGTTATTGAAGAGCGTCGTGTATCTTTTGTCTATGCAATTTGGGGGACTTGGGAAGGAAGACTCCACGTTCCGAACATAGCCGAAAGGAGCCTTCTTGTCATAACTCTGAGCAGTGTAGGGGTGGTAGATGAGATTGTAAGTCATGTAGGGCCAAAGCTATGCACGCTTTCCTATTCCCTTCACCTTCTTCGCCACTTTGTTCACATCCACATATCCAGTGATCATTAACTTTTGTTGTTTTATGTTCACATCCACTGATTGCACACTTGCACATTCAATACTCATCATATAAGATCAGTTGTTCCAAATCATTCACCTCATATTACACAATTATATATATAGCCTCAGTGCTCACCTTTCATGGAGGAGACAGACTTATTCACTTTCCTCCCGCACCCATCACAATCCATGCAAACCTTCATCTCTATGGTTTGCACAGGATCCAGTAAACAATGCTCAGGTGACAGAATAATAAGCGTTAGGAGAAAGTAAGCAAGTGGATGTATCTAGTTCAAATGTTGGGAATAGCTTTGATCATTCCCATATGCTTTCTTCTTGTTGCAAGTTGTATGTTCTAAATTTCAGGCATAAATGAGCCAACAATTGTTATTCTAATTACAGTGGCAGTTGATTCATTCTCACAAGATCCAGAAGCTTATCGCTTAGGAGCCTCGTGCACACTAGCATATCCACTAGTTGTTAACCCTCTGCATGTAAATGCAAGTGTCAAAGAACAAGTTGTAGCAGTTAATATTAAGAGAAACACATAGATATGCAAGTGTCAAAGAATACACTGTAGTGGTTAACATTACTAGGAACACTAGGCAAGCTAAATCTAATGCATTTTCATGATTACATGGTCAATAACAATTGAGCCTCTCATAAGTTGACATGTTGAACAAACCTTTTGTTTCTTTAACAATTTGAAACATAAATTTTATTAATTGTTTTTTTATATTGTTTTATGGACATGCATGGTCCAATTTGATACAGGGTTCTCTTATAAAGAAACTCTTTGCCTTAATTCTTTAAGCTTATGCCATGATCGGTAATAGTTTCATTTTCCTTGCTAAAGGAAAGGGAAACAATGGAAATTTTAGATAAAAAAAAAATGCCAGAGAATCGGTGATAGCTCTATTTGACCTACTAAAGGAAAGGGAACAATGGAAATTTTAGATAAAACAATGCCAGATATTGGTAATGAGTTATTAGGCTTATTCAAATACCTAATTGTTTGCCTATCTCCATCATAAATAATACTCGTTTTGTTTTCATTTCATTCTTAACCATTTTTATTGTTTTTGTAACCTTTTAGAAAACTTCTTATGTGAGAAACCTCATCCAAATTTCCAAATTACAAGAATGTGGTTATCACGATCTTTATCCTTACTTCCATAAACTAATATGTTGTAATAAAAATATATCACCTAAGACTAATAGACATTAGGCAATGGGAGATTTTATTTATGAATATTTAAAAGAGCATTTGTTTTTTCTTATATACTTAACATTGTTGTGGTATTTTGATGTTGGAGAGACTTATTAAATATTTTAATAGCAGAGTGCTTCAATTTTGTTCAATGATGTTGTACTTTTTCATTATTTTCTTGTACTGCAAAATCCTTCGCCTGCAATGGAGTCAAAGTATTCCTCTACTGATATGCTTCAGATTGAAGCTGGAATTGGGCAACTTGCTTCTTTCCAACATAGCTAAGATTCCCAAACTCTCTAGAGAATATAGTGAAAGAAAAGATGATCAAGGTAACATCGATAACACATAATTTGTCTAAATCAATGAGGTTGTATCTAAAAAATGTTTTCTTTATTGATCTAGATTGATCATTTATACAAGTGTTGGAGGTTCTGGGGTTAGAGGGCTTGCAGGGATCACTTATGAATTTCTCGTCAGTGACAACTATTTGCCTACTATTTTAATCAGTGTTGTATATATTGCTTATCATTTAGATATGCTAATGTACAAAACATACACATTGGTTTTGAGTCTTGACTTTAAGCTAGTTGAGCTCATGGATCAAACTCTTCAGTGTCCACACATCTTCATTGTGGGTTTAGGAGGTTTAACAAAGAATGCTTAATAATTTATGATCAGTGTGAGCCATCTACCTACTATTTTGATCATTGAGTACTATGCCCCTACTATTATGATCATCTCTGGTAATCTATTAATGTTCTCGGGTTGTGTCACGAGTTTAAACCCACAAGGTTATCCCCTTACTATTACGATCATCTCTGGTTATCCATTAATGTTCCCAGGTTGTGTCACAAGTTTAAAACCCACAAGACTATCCACTATGTTCACGGGTTGTGTCACAAGTTTAAAACCCACAAGGTAGTATCATTGCAAAACCCAAAAGGGTATCATGGGTGTATCCCTGCAAGGGGGTCTCACATGGAAGACATGTTATGTTGCCTATGGCTGAGACCTAAAATGTTACCTTTACCCATTTTGTTCTTAGTGATCTCAGTGATCCCTGGCACTCCCCCCAAAAGGGAAGGGGTGAGTTGTAAAATCCCATTAGTTCGGCTAGGCCTACCCATACAAGGCATCTGTTGACCTTTTTTTCACAGTAACTACAGAACTGTTGGCTAGAGCGAGATCGAAACTCATAGTCCCTTGGGGACCCTTGTGTAGAATCATTACAGAGAGAGCTAAGAATTCAACTTGGGTTCGTTCTGGTGAACTCCCACCGATCAGGACCACAACCCAATTGTACCCAATTGTATTTTCAACTTATAAGCACTTTGGTTAGAACCTATCAAGTTAAAGCAAAAACAATACAAGGACCCTACCACTGGTATTTTCTTTTTGTTTCTTAGGTCTACAATAAACAAAAATACATATATATGAATTTATTAAATTTACATGTACGGGTCTGAGAACAAAGTGAGATGGAGAAAATAGTTCCTAGGATTAGCATCAACATTTTTTTAGGGGAGTGCAGCTTCGACGCCATTAATAATAGAAATATTCAACTAAAATGATATTCCTTTCTAATCACTCTTTCTACTCCTTCCCTAAGAATAAATATCCCCTGAGCCTTCTTTGTGAGTCCCAAAACACCATGTAATAGTTAAAACATGAACAACACTCGACCATATGATTAACTGCACATGTAAACCACATGCACGTGACAAATTCCCATACCTAGATGCATAAACAAACAAAAATAACTCATGTTCAAAGTAACAGCTAGACCAAGTGGCTCAGAGTACATAGTAGCAGGGGAAGGTCCAAAATATTTAAAATAAGACGGTAAAGCTTGGGAGATGACACCATGGTCATAAGGGTCAGTAATGGCAAGAGGGTTGAATGAAACCTAGTAAGTTTCTCTTATGCACAACATTAATTCTTAAAATGGTTACTAACGACTCTCTTAGTCTAGTTGGGTTGCCTTCTTCCTTGCATGCATTCTGTCAGAACAATGATAACATTTTAAGATTTATTTGTTGGATTCATTAAATGGATTGGTGCTTTCTTTCTGGATTTGTACATTGTCCTAATTTGATAATATAAAGGGATTAAGGTTTTGTATGGTGTCCTCGGATGGGGTGACACATGGTGCGCACTTATCAACAACTGGTGAGGATACGAGGGTAGTTAAGGCCCCTCGCTGCCACCCTCCTCCCATGTCCAATCGTTATGCCTAGCATTCATTTCCACCAAGGCTTAGTGCGTTGGGTCTTAATGGTGACTCGGGTTTGGCTCCTTGGCACTAGTAGGATATAGCGAATGGTCAGTACTCTAGAACTTATGGCTACCAGAGCCATCAACTCCTATGTCCTCTTGATCTTTTGTCCTGCGGGGGGTTTTATCTTGGGCATTTGGTCGTAGTTCACTATCTCATCCTACTTTCTTTACTCCGCACCTTGGATTTTTTTCCCCTGTCTCTTACTCGTACCTCTAGCCACCCCATTGTTGATTCCATTTTCCTAGTGCTCTGCTTAGCCAGCCTCACAAGAGAACTAAGTCTCGACACAGGTCATTCTATTACAGCTATTTTGGCAAGCACAAACGCCCAGGACCTGCCTCTCTCACTCTCATCCCAAGTGGTAGTTCAAACCACTCACCCTCCTCTTATAAGAATTGGCATGAGGAGGGTCAACCAGAGCCTCATTCATCAAACACAGAGGGTCTCCATGGAGGTTGCCCGGTGGAAGAGGAGATTTTTCCCAACTGGGAGGAAATTATGCCATATTCACGGACGACCACGGAACAACGGTCGACCACTTGCACCATCACCCCTTTGATATTTTTGGAGCCAATCGAGACATGTTGCATCGTGGAAGAGGAAATTCTTCTTCAGGAGAAGAACTCTGGTAAGAATTTTGTTGCTACTATGGAATAGGACCCTGGGAAGAATTTTGTCGTTGCTAAGAATTATGTCGTTTCTACTATGGAAGAGGACCCTAGAATAAACTGGGACAAATGTTGGAATGAAGACGACGTTGAAGAGCATGCTCACGTAGCTCCCAGCTCTTGCAAGCTCACGGAAGACCACCTGGTATTGATCTTCGATATGCGCAAGTATTTGACAGAGCAGTTGCACAACCAACGAACCCTCAACAAGTGCTTGGACATTATGTACAACTCCCTGTCAAGCGAGCCTGTGAAAATTCGATGCCCGACTTGTTGCCAGCCTTTTGCCTTCAAAATTCACTAGGATGGATGCTTGGGTTCCCCTCATGTCTAGTCCCCTTACAGGTTTTTTCTTTGGTCTTAGTGTTAAGTCTTTTATGCATTACAAGCTCTGGTTCTGGATCACTAGATGGTCGGGGCACTCAGTCTACTGCTTGTTCTGGTTTCCACGCTTGTGGAAAAATAAGTGGCAAGTCCCCATGTTTTTGACAGATGTCCTATTGTGGTCTTTGAACAATAGTGTCCATGCATTCTGGTTTCCACTATTGTGGAAGAGCAGGTGGCATGCTCTAGTGTATACATAGACATGTGTAATTTTTTTTAACGCAAGGTAATACAATACCTTTTATTTACAAAAAAAAAGGGTTTTGTCTGGTGAGATTTTATTTATGAATATTTAAAAGAGCATTCTCTTTTTCTTATATACTTAACACCGTTGTGGTATTTTGATGTTGGTGAGATTTATTACATATTTTAATAACAGAGTACCTTCAATTTTGTTCAATGTTGTCATACTTTTTCATTATTTTATTTTATTATAGAATCCTTTGTCTGTGATGGAGTCAAAGTATTCCTCCACTTATATGCTCGAGATTGAAGTTGGAATTGGGCAACTTGGTTCTTTCCAACACGATTGAGAGTCTCAAACGCTCTGGAGAATATAGCGAAAGAAAAGATGATCAATGTAACATTGATAACACATAGTTTGTCTAAATCGACAACATTGTATCTAAAAAAAGTTTTCTCTATTGATATAAATTGATAATTTATAAAAGTGTTTTCTTATTCAAAATCGCGAGTTGGTAAGTCATGTACAAATTCATTCATAAATGGAAGTATAAAGATCATACGATGATATGAAGTGATGAAACTATGTTATTGAAGTATACACAACTTGATAATAAGCTAAACATTTAAATGGAATATATGTTTTCAAGTATAAAATTTGTGTACATTTAAATCATGCTCTTAACCTTTTTTTATCTAGCCGAAAAAATTACTCAATTATATTATATCAATATAATGTGTTCTCATAACGGTACATTCGAAGGTGGAGTAAATAAACAAAATGCAGAGTGTTTATTTTGCCTACATGTGGTCTTCCAACCAAGGATGTAGGAAGATAGATCAGGTCAGAAGGACAGAATATTAGATTTACAAGTGAAATATAAATAGACTTATGATTAGGAGATCAGAGAAATAGAAGCTGTAAAACTGAGCGTGCCAACAGTGACTATTCTCTCCAGCCCTAAAATATTTTAATAACATGAGTGGAGCCCTCATGGCCATCCAGCCATTGGTTGAAAGTAATCAGGCTTGTTGTTTTTTCTAGTGTTGTCTTTGATAGCAGGTCTTCTTCCCCATTGTATTCACGGGACGCCATCTGACAGGTAGCTGGAAATCGGGCCAGGACATAGCACTAGCGCCCGAGCTGATTGGGGAGTGGGACCGATTCTGCATTCAACTTAATCGAGCAGGCATCAAACTACTAGATTCGAAGGAGGATATTCTCATGTGGGTTGGCGTAGACAGATTGGGACTTATTTCTATACAAAGCATATACACATAAATCATCAATTCGCTTGGGCACAGCAAATTCAGTGGCTGACGTTTACATTTCTGGACTTGGAAACTTCCACTCAAGATCAAAATATTCAATTGGTTAGCAAATGAAAATAAAATCCCCACTTGGGATAACCTCCAAAGGAAAGGTTGGATTGGACCCAATATTTGTCAGCTTTGTCATAAAGATGTTGAATCAGTACAACACCTCTTCATACAATGCCAATTCACAGGCCAGGTTTGGGATAAGATCACTCTTGATCTCCACATATCCACAGTCTGGAATGGATCCACATTAATAGATTGTCTTTCCCATTGGATATCCCATGAGCATAACTACAAACTACTTCCGCTTTTGATCAATTGGTTCATTTGGTTGGTGTAACACCCTATTTCCCCCAGTTTGTAAAAATAACGGGACTGGCCAAGAACTATGGAAAACTCATAAATGTGAATAAAAATAACTATGTTCGCCAAGAACTATGGAAAACTCATAAAATGAATATGTGATGTAAATGACCTTGAGAAAAGGTCAATGAATGTGAATAATATTTTGAATTCATTATCATAGATCACGAGAGGATGCGTAAAAAAGAGACCACTATGGTGGTAGCTGCACTTGGAAAGTGCATGCTAACTTCCACCGCAGAATTAATACCGATTGACACCATCGCCCGAGAAATCAAAAGCGCCGCCATTCTAAATTGAAATGACTCAGAGGGCCGGTAGGTGATGGCTTGATGAGGATGGGGGAGGTGAACCTTCATCCGGTGAGAGCCATCATAGAATGACCGCCATGGGTAATCGCGTCACACGAACCTCAAGAGATAAGGCATGGGTAGAAGCCATCATGTGAGACATCGGGTACAACTCGGGCATTACGCAGAGGAGTGATAGCAGAGTGAAGGATTGCCGCCTCCCGGTCACTCGAAAACGAGACGCTAGCCTCACAAGATCGCGGGTCTCTTCAAAATGGGGTGGCTAGTGGTAAATCCACTGGAGTCGCTAAGCCTACGCCTGGTAGAGCACCTCTTCTCGCCAGCTTGCTTGACCCCCGTGTTAATTCCCCGATAATTGTTTTGCCTCTGGCATTTGGAAATATATGTATTATGATAATTATGCCCATAAGTTGTAAAACTATGAATGATTTCATTATAAGAGAATGTCTATGTAGTATTTTGATCAGACTAGTAATTGTATATGCTTATAATGAAAACATGCATGGCTTATATGTTGATAAATGAATTTAATTATGCATAAGTTGAGCCAAGTCAGACTTCCATTCCGTTATCGGGAAGTTGTTTCCCTTATCTATCTCTGCTGTGAATGCTCCCCGGATTTTCATAGAGATTCCTCCTTGGAAAGGTTTACCAAAAAACCTGGAAAAAGGACTTGAATGTGCAAGTCTTAAATGTACTCAGATGAGGAGGAATGACCTCTCCAAAATCCCGGCACAGCCTTTAGGATAAGTATCGACGACTTAACTAGATCCGCCTAAGATCCATGGTCAATTTTACCATCGTTAGATTGACGAAGAAACAAGGGCGCTAGATACCTTTGCTCCCTTTTTCCTCTATCTTCGCGGATAGCGAGGAACGATCGAGGACCCTCTGCTGTCCATGAGAACGTCCGGACCGTTGATTTTTCCACGCCCACGGCGCAGCGGGAGAGTGCATGACATGGGACAGATATGAGCTGTTAGATATTAGCTAGAACAAACCGGATGTTCGCTGGATCTAAGAGATGCATGAGGGTTATTAATCCTCGATCAGAGGTTGAAAGTCTCACGAGAGGCGTACACGGATATCGCTGTTCATAAATCGAGTCAATGAAGATATGAGACGGAATTTTCATATAGTGAAAATTCGAATCAACTGAAGCCGCCCATCATAGGAGTGACATGTGGCAAGATCTAAGCCCGCTGGCACTTCAAATATCAAAGGGCATGCCCTTGGTGCTCTAAGTCCTCAAATCTCGAATTTCAAAACCTCCAAGATGGCAAATGCGGTATTAAGTCTCGATTAATGGACGAAACCCTTTCATAGGATCCAAGATCCGAATGATCGCGATTTGAGGAAGAGATGAGATGTTAATGTCATGACTTCTTTTACTCTTGCAAGAAAGAAGAACGACTATAGACCCCATGGTCCATATGCCCGGACCCATCTGATAGAGTACATCGCGGCCAGAGCGCTGGCGTTTCTACACCCGAAACAAAGGGAAAGAACCTTGTTCGCGAGTCAGCCTAAATTGACACCGAATCTTCAATGGAGGAATTTCAGATTAATATTGAGAAAGTCGATTTGATCGCTTAATTATCGACATCCTTAAATACCATGATCGTCGATCTTGGTTGAGGGTCGCCATCATCCATCAAAGGTACACGCATACTGGTCGACGCTCGCTGCCAAGATCCGGAACCAAAACAAAGAAAACATTACCTCGCTTAGTCACTTAAATCGATACCAAATCCTGTGGACCATTGTATCCACACTCTTAAGAGTCGTCTATCTCTTACACGAATTTCCATATTGGAATTCATAGATTTGAATGACAAGGATTCTTGGATTCGTTTCATTTCGAACTCCTGAGTATCGAAACCCCAAAAGGATCCATGCCGTTGGACCAAGGGAGGCTTACTTTACCATCAATCTCCTTGGAGGGAAACTTTGAGACCTCAAAGTTTTGGGGGATTTGAATGGGGAAAGGTATCGGTATCACGATTCCCCAATCACGAAAAGTCGATAAGCTCTCGGCCGGCTTTGCCGCCAAGTGGGACACCGTGATAGGGTCAATGACAAGACCTCAAGAGAGAAATCCTGTCTCTATCTCCCGCTTCTGTGGTTCTGCTAAGCCATTGCTTCATAAGCCCCTATGTAGTCAAGCTTAATCGATCTTCCAGAGCACCGAGTCGGCGCTAAAAAGACATCGCGGCCGATTCGCCATAGTCGAACTACAATCATATGAAAGGAAAGAGCTAGCTCCCGCTTAAGGCCCAGAGGACTTTGGGGATTCTGCGATTGTTGAGAAATCAATGAAAAGTTTGATTTTATGAGTGGGTATGTGACAAAGTGGTATCGAGCATGCTGGCTGTAACATCTCTACCGACAATTAACAAGTTGCACATAAGCTCCATTCGGCACTCTACGAGGAGTAACCCCTCAATTTAACTCTTGTCCGTGATCCTGGGGAACGAACCGAATCGTGGTATGCATGAAAGAGTTATAAATTATGCTAGATTATAAAATGTATTTGACTCGTGACTAATAACCGCTTGTATTTTCAATACTGCTACGATCACCATGGGAATCTACGTGACGCGAGCATGGTGATTTCACCAAGAGCCGAGAAGGTCGCAGGTGCAGACGAAGAGTCCGACGGTAAAGAGAAATAGGAACCGCTCCAGATCTAGATGAGACTGTAGGGAGTCTCATGGTTGAATTGCAAAGCCGCAAGGTCGACAATGAAAGGATGATGAAAGAGCAAGAAAATCAACCGACGCAGCTATCACAGAGTTTATCCGACCTACAGCAACAAACGCAGCATGAACCCGAAGTGCAGAAAAAATGGTCGTATCAATGGCCATACCGAGAAAAGCACGTAAAGAAAGGCCCACCCCAGAGGTAAAGGACCGCCGACATTTCCACCGAGAAGGAAGTCGGTGATTCAAGCTCTTCTGTGCCAGCAGGACTAGCCTCTATTCAAGAAAACAAGAAACAAAAGATCAGCATGGGTCATAAATTTGAATAATTTAGAAAGGCCAAACCTCCCTCCTTCATCAAGTGAGATAAAGAGGGAGAGGAAGCCGCTTACTGACCAAGAAATATTTCCTCGTATTCATGATTTTTCGAAAATTTAGTTGACCCGAGGGCTACCTTCAACTGGAATGGAGAGGCTTCCATTTGGTGGTAAGATCTTAAGAACATGAAAGGTCCGCGAGGAGGACTCGGTCTTTGGAAACTATTGAAGTACTTCTGGAAGAAGTTTTTGTCGGAAAGATATTTCGACGAAGGCTAAAGAGTTCTATGAAATCAAATCAAGTAACCTTAACATAGAGGAATATGTCAACAAATTTCTATTCTATTGAGATATGCACCACATCAAAGCAAGAGAAGGCTTAGCTTAACGCTTCATCGCTGGGCTACCCAAGGAATACCGAACCCGAATCGAATTCGACGAGCCAATGACCTTAGAAGACACTATTCGAAAGAAACATATTGTCATGAACAACATGGACATCTGGCCGTAGTCTTATGGAGACTGGAAACGTAAGAGTGGTTCGAGATTTCAGAGAAAGGGATCAAATCTCGTGATTTAAAAACTACAAGAAGAATCCCGGAATGAACTATCCAGCCCGAGTGTACTCCAGTAGAACTTCCATGGACTGATACAAAACTTCATCTATACTGCTGAAAGACTAATAACCCAAAAGAAAGAACCTCTGAAATGTTGGGGCTGCAGAGAATAACATCTCCTGAGAGATCATTCATCAATCGACAACAATACTGAAATTTATAACATGCAAGAAGTTACCATAGTCAATGACGTGTCTAGGAGGTGCTACGATTTATGCGTACTTTGATAATAACTAAGCTCAACTACCGTAGTGCTATAAGCACTCAAAAGAGAACTTGTGAGTTCAAATGGGAGACCATGTATATCTCAAATTAAGCCCAGAAGGAGTTACCTAAAAATGGGAGCTTGTGCCAAGTTGGCACCCCAAGATTGTGGACCTTTGAGATTCTAGATAGAGGGGATCAGAGCCTACCTAGCACTTCCTCCCACAAAGAAAAGAAACATACTTTCCATGTTCTATTATTATTGAAGAAATATGTACATTGATGCTAATCATATAATTGATCGGTCCGGTGATCCAGGTGGAACCGAGGGAGAATTTCTACCGTAACCCACGCATACTAGACATGAAGGAAACCTCACTCGGGAACGTAACCATTGCACAAGTCAAGGTGCAAGGGAAACATGGGCCCAGATGAGGCTACATGGTAGCCGGAGGATGCCATGAGGTGGAAAAGTATTATCCGATTTGTACTTTACCTTTGTACATGAAATTCATGTTAGTATATAAGAACATCGAGACGATGTTCCTTTAAGGAGGAAGGAATTGTAACACCCTGTTTCCCTAGTTTGTAAAAATAACTTGACTAGCCAAGAACTATGGCAAACTCATATGAATATGTGATGTAAATGGACCTTTGAGGAAAAGGTCAATGAATGTGAATAACATTGAATTTTATTGCAGATCACCGAGAGGGATGCATAAAAGAGACCATCCACAATGGCAAAGGAAGGCACTGAAAGGTGGTGTTATCTCCACCGAGAATTAATACCGTGATTTGACTCCACTAGTTCCGTGAGAACCAAAAAAAAGTTCGCCGGCCCCGAATTAAATGACTCCCCGCATCTGCAGGCAGGATGTCTTGATGAGGATGCGAACTCACCATCCCAGAGAGCCATCATGATCTTCAAAGACAAGGGTAATCACCATGCAACCTCGCAAGAGGATAAGGCGGGGTAGAAGATCAGGGGAGACGAGGAGAACTCGCATTGCCACGTGAGTGAGTGATAGCAGAGAGGAAGGATTGCAACCTTCGCCCCGGGTCATCGAAACGAGATCGCTAATTCACAACATCGTGGTCTCACCGAGGTGGCTAGTGATCCGGCTGGGAGTCGCTAAGTTTTACTGGCTAAGTGGAACGAAAGCACCCCTCCTCGCCAGCTAGTTTGACCCTGGTGTTAATTCCGGAGCAAGTGTTTTGCCTCTTGCATCTGGAAATATATGTATTCCGATAATTATGCTCGTAAGTCGCTAAACCGCGGAGTGTTATTATAAGAATGTCCGTGTAGTATTTTGATCGACAGTAATTGTATATGCTTATAACGTAAAAACCACGCATGGATTATGCGTTGATAAAATGAATTTAATTATGCATAAGTTGAACCATGTCATACTTCCAGCCCGTCTCGGGAAGTTGTTTCCCCTTAACCGTCTCCAGGGATGCCCGGTATTGATATCTTCACAGATATTTCCTCTTTGGAAAGGTTCACCAAGAACCCGAAAAAGGACTTGAATGTGCAAGTCTTAACAACCCCTGCATGAGGAGGAATGACTCCTCTTAAAATCCTCCAAAGCAAAGAAATTTTAGGGATATCGACAACGGACGCAGATCCCATCAATTAAGATCCATGGTCATTCACTTAATCGCTGATTGACGAAGAAAATGGGGGCGCATACCTTGGCTCCCTTTTTCTCCTCTCTATCTTCGTGAATACAGGAAATCGATCGACTTCAAGGTCCATGAGAACCTCTTGACCGTTGATTTTTCCATGTCCAGTAAGTAGTGGGAGAGTGTGCGACCTGGGACAAATCTAAGTCGTTAGATCTTAGCTAGAAAAAACCAACAGCCGTTGGATATGTTAAGAGATGCATGAGGGTTAATCCCTCGCGAACAGGAGGTTGAAAGTCCCGACGAGAGGCGTGGCCATCAAAATTTTGGCATTTTTGAAATCGGGAGTCACGATGATGAGGATCGAGAATTTTCATAGTGAAAATTCGAACTTCAATCATCAGGATTGTCCATCATCAGAGGACATGTGGGCAAGATCGGAAGCCCGCCGCATTAATTTCTAATATCAAAGTGCATGCACACCTTCGTGCTCATTAAGTTCCAAATCCCCGACTTGGTAAAACCTCCGAGATGGCGTCATGTGGTTAAGTCTTGTGACTAAATCCTTTCAGAGGATCCAAGATCTATAATGACTGTTAGATTTGAGGAAGAGACGCAAGAATTAATTCCATGACCCCTTTTACCCTTACAAGAAAGGAAGTGACCAGAACTATAGCACCCTTACGTGTATGTCCGGACCATCCATCTACAGACATGGTCGCTATAAGCGCTTTAATTTTCTACACCTTAAAACAAAAGAGCAAAGAACCCTTGTCTTCATGAGTCACAAAATTCCAATCACCGAAGCCTTGAAATGGAGGGAGGTGTGATTAAGATTGAGAAAAGCCTGGATTTGATCGTGACCATTTCAAAAAGACTACTTAATTGCCGATTCCGGTTTCAGGTCATTGCCGCCCATCAAAGGGACACGGTTGCCGGGCCGATATTTCAAGATCCGAGGAACCAAAAGGCAAGAAACCTAGCCTCCGCGAGTCACGAAATCCCGACAATTGAAACCTGGACCGTTGATCCACGCCCTAAGAGCTTGCCGATCTCTTAGCATGAATTTACATCGAAATTGAGATTTGAATGACGGTTATTTTGGAGTCGCTATACTTAACCTCTAAGCATCGAACTCTCAGCGATCCATGCCGCCGATCAGGGAGGCTTACACGACTTCTACCTTTGGAGGTAAACTTTGGAGACCTCGAAAGTCTCAGGGATTTGAATGGGAAAGGTATAAGTCGCGTATCGCGATTCTCAATCGCGAAAAGTCGATAGTTTCGGGTCAGCTTAAGATGGACACCGTGATAGTCACGTAGATAAGACCCCAAGGAGAACTTGCTCTCAATAGCTCCGTCGCAAATTTGCTTCGATGTTTCATAAGCCCTCGAGGTTTGCAGTGAGTCGAGTTTACTCGACGCTTCCGTAGCACCGAAGCCATGGGCGCTTAAAAGACTGTATGATTCGACCATAGTCGCGGAATCCGTATAAATCATATGAAGGTGGAAAGGAGATAGTTCTCGCTAATCCCTTCAGAGGGACTGTGATTCCCATTGTTGAGAAATCAACTAAAAAGTTTGATTTTAGGTAGTGACACACAGAATGAAGTTTGATCTTCGAAAATATTTCTTACACTGTAAACATTGTCGCATACAAAACCCTTGGCTTGCATCATCTTTGGAAAGACACTCATCCAACCATTGGGGAAAAATAAACTTTTATTATCCCTCTCATCGCAAAGGATATAACAACACGCTGGATTGATGGTGCAACATAATGCAGTGGAACTATATGTGGGGCAGGTGGCCTGATAAGAATAAATAAAATCAATAACATAAGATACCAACAGGCTTGGGCAATAAACACAAGTACACTCTCGGCTCACATCACCCAGCATCAAGACTCAAACATCTAACAACTTCAATTCATCTATGACGCAAAGATCATTTATCGTTGAATAAATATGGCACGCTACATTCGATTGCACTCCTGGCTTGGATGGACCAAATCAGATCACTACAATGTCTTTTCAAGAAACTCCACTTAACCTATTGCAACCAATTATACATACACTTATCAAACTATTATATCTTGTAGCCAATTATACATAGAAAAATCAAACTATTATATTGTGTTAGCAAAATTGTAATTCATTTTCATAAATGTTGCATATGTGAATTTGCAAATGGTGCATTAGTAATTATTTCTATGTAAATTGTTTATATAAGTAACGATATGACACATTTATAAAAAAATAACAGTAAAATGTTTTATAATATATATAATTAATTTTTTCTGATAAATATTAATAAATAAATATTTCAAAAAAATTAATACTAATATAAAATTGAACAAATATTTTGATATATTAATGGTAATCTATACAATTTATTATTTTAATAAATATTTTATTTTTTTACTGAAATCAATAAAAATATTTCAAAAAATATTATTTAAATAAATATTTAATATCAAATTCAATTTAATTTACGTAGGACATGACATTGTGGACTTCACATTACTCAGAGTATAATTTGTTTAGATCATGATAGCACATATAACCATATATTTTAAAGCAAGTTCTTCTTTAACCTTATGGAAAGTCATAATACAACTCTATTTAATGTAATCTACAAACATTGAACAATGTCTCCAATGAGTGGGGATTTAACTATTAGTTTACAAAGATACAAAAAATAGATTGCAATACAAAACTATATTCAGATTACTATTTTACATCTCACATATATAGCTTATGAGATCCAACTACTTTCTAATCTCGAGATCATGGGTTGAGAGAATATCTCAACAATCTCCAATAAATCAAACCAACTATACTATTGTAAGCATTAATTCTAACATCCCCCCTTAACGCTTACATAATCACAAAACTAATATTACAAAAAATAATCTCATAGACATGTTTTACATTGATCTTATTAGATATGGCTTTCATCAGCAACTCTACCCACTCTGCAGTCTTCCAGACTATGCTCTTTCTTCTCCACATCTTTGAGCTTACCAACTGACCCATTTGAGATACATTTGCCTCCAACCATCATTGACATTTTGTAATGATTAACAATATTAAAAAACATCATTATACCAAATTACATAGGTCATTGTATTTGTCAAAAGAGTGATCAAGTACCGAATCACTCTATGGACAAACTCCCATCTGTCAGATGTCATAGCTCGCTAAATCCACTAGTTATCTAGGACAGTTGTCTGGTTACTGAATTTCTTTAGAAGTTTAATCATACAAATTGACCTCCATCACATATACAACAAAGGCACACAAGGATAACATGTAACCGACGGTTTGTTCCTACAAACCCCATCATCACTTAGGTTTCGTGGTGAGAGATTTGTTTTAGGAATTTGTCTAAGAACTGTTATTGATGCCTTGTTGCCGACGTTTCGGATCCACAACAGATCCATCTTCGTGACAAAAAAGCCCGAGGAAAATAAGAGAGGAGCCTTTAATAAATAATGATGAGGCGGGTGAAAAACTAAGGTCGGCTAAGTGAAACCCTAGTTTTGAGGAGATATTTCCAAAAAAGGTAATAAATAGTGATTTAATTAATGAATTAAGTGGTTTAAATATTAAGTTTTTATGTTAAATGTAGGCTAAATTTAGGGTTAACCATATGCTGTTAGTATTACAAATATTAATTTTATGTTAATTATAGGTTAAATTAAGGTTAATTTAATGAGGTAAACCCTAGGTTTGAGGAAGTTAATATTATTAATATTAATCTTAAGTTAATTTGACTAAGCATCACTAGCAATCTAGGGTTTATTATAGGCTAAACTTAGGTTCATATTATTAATATTAAATTTTATGTTCAATATAGGTTAAATTTAGGGTTAACTATATGGTGTTAATAATATTAATAATAAGTTTATGTTAATTATAGGTTAAATTAAGGTTAATAAAAATAGGTGGCATTAATAATATTATTAATATTAATTTTATGTTAATTATAGGTTTTATTAATATCATATTAGTGGTAGAAGATTATAAGTTGGAATCACTTAGGTTGGTCTTTGAATTGGTTTAATTTTAATTGGTATTATGTTGGT